>JAODOY010000013.1:2174504-2189076 GCA_025399855.1 Forbesichthys papilliferus | reverse complement strand
TTCCCGCCACTCACTCTCTCTCTTTCTCTCTCTCTCTTTATATAATAATACAATTATTATTATTAATAATAATAATAATAATAATAATAATAATAATAATAATAATAAATGTAGCCTACATTTAAAGTAGCGTACATTATGTCAATGTAGACGAATTGATGTTGCTTTTAAATGCTATTCAGTTAGAGCATTTCAATTTTGACGAGTAGAACTAAATAATGTAGGCAGCACAATAGGGGAGTTGTACACGTCAGGACAGAAAATACGTTCAGTGTCATCAGCGTCGTTTAGACAAGAAACAAAATCCTTTGATAATAATCCCACTTCAAATGCCCCCTTTTGCAACTGAGATCCAATGTTTCTTTACAAACCACCTAAACGAGGCATCGCTTCATCTGTTTGGTTTCTATTGCAATGCCACATATGCAATGCCATATACTCTTTAATTTGGGGAACTTTGGAGAGTATAGACTAAACTGGCAAGCACTTACCAGAGGAATCGATGTGCTTCTTCTGTTACACGTTTAGGATGCTGCTTAAACCAAGTTTAGAGCTCAAACTGGATGTTCAATGTTTTAACTGCAATTAGTACTACATGTACTGTTTTCAGGTTTGTTAAATTATATATATTGCAATATATGTAGGACTACGGTAATGGGGGAGGAGGGTATAAATACTAAAACATAAAATAAATACTTTTCAGGACAGGTAGTTATAGTTTTTTTAATAGATCGGCATACCATTAGTTGACTGGAATAAAGTTAATAATTATATATAGGCAGTTCTCCGTAGGCAGTTCTCCAGTTCAATGCAATTAGTATATTATGGCTCAACAGAGTTATATCGGCATCCCCTTTGATTGTCGTAAAGTAGAGCTTTAGAAAAATAATATTGTTCTTCCTTATACTGGTCTAGTCTATCATTTAAAGGACATAGATTACCGTCCCATACCCCATGGGAAGCAAATACTGCATTCTTTGGAGTGGGCCTTTAAGTCCACGGACCTGGCCCAGTATCATTTGAGTTTGACTGAGGTATTGCTATAGAAATCTTAATTCACCATGAAGATTCACCGTCATGAAAAAAATGGCTCTTTGTAGCAAATGTTCTTTGAAGTCTGGCTCAAAAAATTATGCTTTTATAAAATTGCCAACGGCGGCGTCAAAACACACACACAAAGATTATAGCCTCCATAGCCTAATCTTGTCGAACATGTTTAAACCAATTCAACTAAAACATCGTTAAAACATCCAATAGGATATAAGTGATATGATTCTACTTTCTTTAGGTCTTTCTTTAGGTTTTTCAGAGCAGGCTATATTATAAAAATTTAAGAAATAAATTATTAGACGCCGATATACATACACACACGCACACACACACACTTATATATCACATACTGTAACTTATATTAGAGCACCTGAGATATCTTCCCACCCATTCATCACATGGTTTATTCAAAATACTCACAAATTACATGGTAAGCATGTCGAGTGCCACTCGATTTCACATTTTGAAATAAAAAACATATTTACGACAATTAATACAAAATGACAAAATGCCAACTTGGATAAAACATTTATAATTTCACGTATATCAAATACCACAGGCTATGAAAACATTGTACATTTTGATCTTCTGCATAAATGGAAAAAATATGTTTGTCTGAAACATAAAATATTTGTACAAATAACTAGTAAATCATTCTAAACTGCTTTATGACATGGATGCTTGCAAAACTGTCAACATTAAGAAATGAACATTCAGATATTTACAAATGTACAATGTTTTCCTTCAAGTTAAAACACTTTGGTTCATTACTGTAATAAAAAATTGATCAGATCAAACTGAAAAATAAATAAAATGTCGAAAATGAATTTACAAAATAATTGTACATAGTAAATTCAAAATAACAACTGCAACCATATAGTTTTTTGTTTTTATTTTTAACAAGAGTTTAATTTCTTCATGTGGGGACCAAGTGGAGCTGTCAGGTGGCATAGGCACTAAGCCATACAGTTAGAATAGTTAAGAATTTGCAAATAGATGATCTTGTCGCTCGCGTTCTTTAATTGGTTTAGTTAAAACGTTAAAACGTTAAAACGTGTCTCTTGACTCCGAGTTTCTGTAAGGTGGCTCGTCTGTGGGATCAGGTGTGGACACGCCACTACGTGGTGTGTGCGTGCCACTGGCACCAGAACTATGGCACACATACCACTCACTTAAATTCGCAGGCTGCGAAGACGCCACCGTCTCCGAGAGTGAAGTCCCTCCTGGCTCTCGGCCCAAGTCCGACAAGGGGGACACCAACGATGGAGTTGATGAGTCGTAGCCCGAGCTAGGCGGTGGTGACTTACAGTGCACTTTCATGTGTTTCCTCAGCGAGCTCGGGTGCGTGTATGACTTATCACAACCTCGCACTTTGCAGTTGTAGGGCTTATCGCTGGTATGCACGTGGGAATGTTTCTTTCGGTCACTGCTGTTGGCGAAACGCCTGTCGCACCCATCAAATTCACACTTGAAGGGCTTCTCACCTATGATAAAGGTAAAATGATATATGACACACATGTCAGAGATAATACCAAAATATACATTTGCACGTGGTTTTAGAAGCAACTCACGTAAAAATATATAAATAGTAGAGTATGGCTAGCCTATAATGACGTTTTCCAACTTTTACGAAACACTCGTTTATTGCTTATTGTAATCATCAGATTATCAATATTCCAAGTAAGTAAGGCTTGGCCTTAAATTTATATTATTTTGAATGCTATTGGCAGATATTTTTTGAATAATGACATCCCGAGTTGTAGCCTAATTCAACCATTTTCCACTGTTATTCGAAATAGGCCCGAAGAACAGTGGAATATGAAAACTCATGAACGTAAAGTTTATAATGATAGTGTTTGATAAACTAAATTGAATAAAGCTAAGCTTAATGCGTGTCTTATCATTTCACTCGACTATGACAAGGCAAAACTAAACAAAAAAGACCATTTTAATAAATTAGACGAAAGAAAATCAACCAGGGGCTTTCTACTCCAAAGATTGCCGCTTGATACAATATATAATTGCTTGTGTCTAATTACACTTGTGGGCTGAATATCAATTTGACCTTCAGCTGTTGGCCTGGGAGAACCAATCAATGAATATTAGTGCAGTAAAAGAGAACGACTACGAACACACCCCAGGGAAAACTCCAGCATAACCACAATTTCGAGTAGGTTTTAAACATGACACCAAAGACCAGGCCCCTTGGGAGTCAACACGTTCAAATAATTTAACAGATTTGTACTTAGGTAACATGATTAAAATATATGAATAAAACATCGGTTGCAAAAATGAATTGGGGAAGGGGGGGGGGGGGGGGGTTAGCGCACTACAACGCAAAAAGGTAGAATGAGTTCAGCTGTAGGCTAGTATAAGTCTGACTCGACATTTCATGTCCTTGAATTTTTTATTTTATTATTTTATAACACGTCAATTGGTAAGTGAGCTAAACTGCTATACTGGTTTGGGAACCAGTCGACCTCTTGCTGTTTATATTTTAAAATAAATATTGCATTTTTTACTGTGCTTTGTGCACGTATCAAGAAAAAGTAGGCTATATTCCTGTTAGTGATTGGACCTGTTGCTTGCCTGAAAGTCAAATCACTATCATGCTAATGTTTGGATATAATATTAGTTCCATGAATAATGGACATTAGTTAACTTATTTCAAATATAGACTATATATTATGCATTAGTTGCAATGGAACTATGTCCTATACAAAGTAAAATAATGAAATTATATATGGTCTATAGGCTATATTAATTATAACAAACATAGGTCTACAGTAGCCTAAAATGTATGTGCTATCTAAGATAAACGTTTCAAACAAAGGGGAATAAATCAGACAACATTCCTGACATAAGATCAGTTATGTTTAATGTAATCGTATTAGATCTGATTCCAATCAACTGCGGCATCCAGTAACCTATATATGCGGATACTACCGGTGTGGGCCTCACTCGGAGAATTGCGTAAACATGGGGATGAATACATTAAACGTCTAAGTTGTAACGAGTAAGTTGTACAGCCATCTATACCCCCTAGCTCAGCCATTTGTAAAACGTCTGCTCAATTATGCAACAAACAACATTACATCGCATCCAAGTTTTATACCAAGAGTGATATTACTTACCTGCCATGACTCATAATAGGCAACTTTTGAAACGTTGTTAAAACGTTGTAAAAAGACACGACGAAAAGCATGTTACTGTTATGTTAGTCTTTTAAGCAATAATGTAATCAACGTTTATTAAATATTTAACTGAAAACCTCAGCCACTGACCTGTGTGCGTCCTTTTATGAATCTTAAGGTTCTCGGATCTTGCGAAAACTTTCCCACAACCAGGGAACGGACATGGAAACGGCTTCTCCCCGGTGTGCACTCGAATATGATTTACAAGTTTGTATTTGGCTTTAAATGGTTTCCCTTCTCTCGGACACTCTTCCCAAAAACAGATATGGTTCGCCTGTTCAGGTCCTCCGACGTGCTCCACCGTCACATGCGTTACAAGTTCGTGCATAGTGCTGTACGTTTTGGAGCAGCGTTTCTTGGGCGAGTGCTCCGGCTCCAGCCACTTGCATATGAGCTCTTGCTTGATCGGCTGCCTCATGTAACGGAAAAAGGCACCGGCTCCATGGTGGTGCGCGCTCAGATTCATGTTGATATTCAGACCGCCGTAGCCATGCAGAGGCGAGGCAGAGAAGGGATCAGTCCTTGTGCTCGCCACTTGACTTAAGTGATCCGAACGAACGTACATTTCTCCAGGAATTCCCAACCTTATTTGTCCATTTAAGGCTTGGCCACCCGGGGATCCGTTAGCTGGCTGCTCGTGGTGTAGTCCGGAGAAGAGGACATGGTTCCCAGCGTCGGGGTGATGGTGACCATAATGTCCCGGATAGCTACCTGTTGTTGAGACAAACATTCCGTGGTGAGAAGTAGAACCGGGAGTCTGGTCGGCAAGCACTGGCATGGCTTGGCCTGTCAGTTCTCTCCGAATTAGGAAGTCCCTACTTGCGGATAAAGCCTGGGCCGTATGAGACATAGAATATGGCACGGTTGTCGCCTCCACCGGGCCAAAAGCTCCCGTTTGACTGGAGACCACTTCACTGTGGCCTGCCATATGATGGTTGTGGTGATGGTGGTGGGGATAATGATGGGCTGGGCTGATTTTGAGGGCCGCGGAGTGCCCCATGTGTTCTGGCCCGAATGGACTCGGCCCCAGGCGGGGTTCCGCCGTAATCTCCCCAGGGTGCGCGTGAGCCATTGAGTGTGGATGGCTGCTAAACCCCGGGAAGCCTGTCACGCTCTGAGGGGTATGGTGGTGATGATGGTGATGGCGGTGAGCCCCCACCAAGTCAACTAATCTCAGCGCCGTGTTCCGTTTGGAAAACGCAGGGTCCATCCCAGGGCTTCCCAAAGCATCCACGCTCATTACTCCTAATTTTAGAATAACTTTGACAGCAGGCAAAATAATAATGATGATGACAAATATACTTTAATCGGAATGAAAAAAAAAATAGAGTAAAAAACTTTCTAAAGTTGAGATTCTATCTGCGGACTATGTGGATTCCCATTCGCTTGAGCAGCAGCACCAGCAGGACGCTTTGATACTGAATAGAGATGCATGGTAGGCGCTGCAGCCCGTGGAGCTAAACAATCACTGCGCTTTCTAATTGGTCAGCGCGAGGTGATTGACGTCACTCGTGACAGTTTCCAATGCGAAGAAAAATGGTTTAGTTACGCCAAGCATAAAGGGTAAGGCGCATGCGCTGGCGCCTTAGGCAAGACTTGAAAAAGTAGTTGTTATGCAAAAACTGTAGCCCTACATAAAAAGTAAAAAAGTTGTTAAAGATCGTACATTCTTTATTATTATTATTATTATTATCATCATCATCATCATCATCAAAGCAAACCAAAGTTAAATGAAGTCACAGTTTCACACACACACACACACACACACACACACACGCACACACACACTGTTTTCCTGTGCGATTATTCTTTGCAGAATTATGCATAACGCTACTATAAACGCATGAATCATAAATAATTCAATATCTTCATTTGATGATGTCTTATTTGCGGCGACGCGTTAAGAATATCTTATAGGGGCAAATTAAGCACGTTGAAAATGACTAACTTGTCTAGAAAAAAATAGGTTATTTATGCCACAATGTGATGGAATCTTTTTGGCCGTTAGATGTGCTGTTTCGGGTATCCACTGTGGGCGAGACCTGTTTGCATTTGTGAATATACACTGAGCGGCTTCCAATCTCTCGCGGGACAACACGTGAAAGAAAACTAATGGCAGGACCTCTTGGACTCCGCTGTAATTTGGCTGTCAGCTGTAGGACTGGATCAAAGTCACAGAAAGTAATTCGAAGTAATTAGAAAATGTAATCTTAAAATATCATAAAACTTTCCAAAAAGTGTTTCTCTAGTTGCCAGTCTCTATATACAAAGTCATGTTTTTATAATTGTTTGAATGTAAGCACTTGAAAGGCATGGTCAGAAGTTGCATTTTTTAAAATATAAATATTTCCAATATTTTAGAACAGTGGTTATAGCCTAAATACTACATGGATTTGATTCACAATGGTTACATATAGCTTATGCATACTAAAAACGCACTTTTATGGCTGTCCAACCCGGGTTCAAACGTTAACCGAATATATCGTTTTCATCAATGTGTTTCACTAAACTGCGTTTACCACTGGCATTGTTATTAATGAGTAGATATGATAACAACCTCAAATCGACTACAGAACGAGTATAGTCTATACCTATTTACACTTGTTCATACACAAACAATATATCGGTCGCCTTGTTTTGTGAATAACCACTCTATTTGTTTGCGTAAATCTGTGAAATTCACTCTAATCTTTGCAGTTGTAAACTGCTGTGTGAACGGGCCAAAAATAATTTAGTTGCCGTTAGACTGACCAAACGTCACATTATAAATGTAAAATGTATACACTTTGTAATAAGGTCATCATAGTATAAGTTATTAAAAAAATTCAGACAGAAAACGAAAACACTGATGTCCTTTAAGGCTTTCATTTGAATTCGTTTACATTCGTTTACAACGTGTATGACTGTATAGACGTTACATTTCTCTCTGTGTAATACGCACAGTATTGCAAACCTTTTTTTTTTTTAAATTAAAACCTGATCTGTACCTCCTTTATATCCTAAGTAGGCATATGTAATAATATATTGACAGATCATGCGTTGTGAATTAGTGTTTGAGTAAATGTTTGCCTATGGAACATGCTGAATCTTATGTACGTTCTTTACTATGACGTGCAGGAGGGTCGCCGCTGGACAAATTTGCACGCTCTACTGAAAGACTTTGAAGTGCTATTTATTTCTGGTCTTGAGTGGAGTATAGCCTACCTAGGTAAGGGTGTATAGGAGACGAACAAGCAACAAAACTGCACTTCGAAACTGCAAATACTTCACTCTCGTTGACTTCATTGTTCAACATAATTAACTGTTGTATAGAAGATACGATAGTAAATCAATATAATTTTGAACATATTAATTGGCTCCTGGTCTTTATGTGGTAAGCATTCACGTGTATATTTTACAGCCTCTGTTGGCACTACAATGGCACACATAGCACCAATTACACTCACCTAATATCTACATTGTTAACATTCCTTGTTTCATGCAATATTATCAGTGCTTTAATATAACTAGTGTTCCAAGTCAGAATAATGCAATTTAGCTATTTTTGTTCCTCTTAGGACACAATCCTCTTACCGTGTCCCACCTGTTGACTGGATCCTCCAAAAAGACAAAATCTCTAGCTAAAACTAGTAGTAGGCAACAAGATATTTTAATGGTTCGTATGTGCATGTGGCATTGAATTCTAGCTGGAGGTTCTTGCAGAGCGCACCACAGATCCCACTTGATAACTCTCTATGGATTTGACTGCAGATTAAAACAACAAAATCTATTCACATATTGAAATAATTAAAATCGTGTTGCATCATAAAGGGCTACATCTACGGATTGGTATATCCAGTGTAGTTTCAAATGCCCTTTCATTAAATATGATATACATCGAGGATGGCATGATGCACCAGGAAGGTATATTTATTAAGACGATGTTAGGTCCCCTGAATTATGGTTTACTATTCATTACAACGTGACAGCATGTCGGTTATCAATTTTAATGCATACCATAGTTTAGTTCACTCACAAATCTATTAGATTGGTTCACATCTGTTAAAGGAATAAGCCTATCTACCTAACTATCTGTTCAAATGGAAGGGCAGTCAGAGAGAGAGAGAGAGAGAGAGAGAGAGAGAGAGAGAGAGAGAGAGAGAGAGAGAGAGAGAGAGAGAGTGTGTTTGTGAAAGGTTGGATTTCCTTCCAGGCCTATTGTTGCTTTATGTTGTTTATCAATTGTATTGTGCTGTTATTCAGCCTTTTAAGCAAATCCAAGTCAGCAATATTACAATACCTTGAATTGCTAATGCTGGTGGACCAATAGACACGCAGGCCCGGGGCATCACGGATTGTTGTTTGGTGAGTGGATAGAAATGGAAGAGAAAGGGGCTCCGCCAATGAGAGGCCGTAGACCGAGTCATGTGGCGTCCCCCTCCTCTTCCATTCATCAGGGGTGGACTGTGTTTTCTTTTCAATTCATTTATCTGCAGGAATGATTGCGACTATCAGTCTAGAGCTCACCGCCTGACCGAGGGGGTGAAAGTTTCGCCACGGGAAGATAAACCGCAAAATACAATATTGCATACATGATTTGCGTATGCATCGGCTGTGAGGTAGGGAATTCCTCTCGTCTTAAAAAGTAAACAGAAAAATCACTCTATTGGAGTTTGCCTGGAGAGCGAATTTTTTTAGTTGTAGGGCAAGAGATAGGGCGAAGAATATCTGAGTGTAAGTTTTGATTCTTGCCTTCAGTCGCATTTGCGAGACTAGACTGAAGATGCTCTTGGACGCGGGACCCCAGTATCCGACCATTGGAGTCACTACTTTCGGCTCATCGCGGCATCACTCAACAGGCGAAGTCACAGAACGAGAAGTCGCGTTGGGGATAAATCCGTTCGCGGACGGGATGGGAGCCTTCAAGATAAACCACAGTTCCCATGACATCGGCTCCGGACAGACAGCGTTTTCCACACAGGCACCCGGGTACGCAGCGGCGGCGCTGGGACATCATCATCACCCCACACACGTCAGCTCTTACTCCACGGCGGCGTTCAACTCTACCCGGGACTTTCTCTTCAGAAATCGTGGCTTTGGAGACGCCGCGAGTGCCCAGCATAGTTTATTTGCATCCGCCGCGGGAAGTTTCGCAGGGCCACATGGACACTCAGATGCCGCAGGGCACCTTCTCTTCCCGGGGCTCCACGAGCAAGCCACTACGCACGCATCTTCTAACGTGGTAAACAGCCAAATGAGACTTGGCTTTTCCGGGGACATGTACGGCCGGGCTGACCAGTACGGGCACGTTACTAGCCCGAGGTCCGACCACTACGCTTCTACGCAATTGCACGGCTATGGGCCTATGAATATGAACATGGCCGCGCACCACGGAGCGGGGGCCTTCTTTCGGTACATGAGGCAGCCGATCAAACAGGAGCTCATCTGCAAGTGGATCGAACCGGAGCAATTGACGAACCCAAAAAAGTCGTGTAACAAAACTTTTAGCACAATGCATGAGCTGGTGACCCACCTGACTGTGGAGCATGTGGGGGGCCCAGAACAGTCGAACCACGTTTGTTTCTGGGAAGATTGTTCTCGAGAAGGAAAACCGTTCAAAGCTAAATACAAACTTGTCAATCACATTCGAGTGCACACCGGAGAGAAACCATTTCCCTGCCCGTTCCCAGGCTGTGGCAAAGTATTTGCTCGATCGGAAAATCTAAAAATTCACAAAAGAACTCACACTGGTAAGAATTTAACATTATTATCCCAATGATGTGTCTCAAATAATTTTTTAAGGGGTTTGTTTTTGGCTTAATTTAATACTTTCGGTTATCGCTATATAGACTACTACTAAAAGTATAATTTATATAGGCAATCTTACCTAATTTTGGTGGTTGCCCTTTTCTCTTAAAGATAACGGTACCAATTGATAATGCATATGAATGTACGATAATAATATGACTGAAACTATAGGCTATAGGCCTAGTAGGCTTGTTCTTTTTTTCTTTTCTTCAGACTTGTGCAATGATATAGCATATATACTATTTTATTATAATTGGTTAACTTGGCTTAAGCCTAGTTATTACTGAGTAGCCTTAATCTTTTTAATAAATGTACACGTTTGTATTAGTAGGAAGCTGCATAGGCCTATAGTATTATAATGTGCATTTGTTTTGTTTACTCTCAATTAAATATTTTAATACATTTGATTTTACTTACCTTCAGGGGAGAAGCCGTTTAAATGTGAGTTTGACGGCTGCGACAGGCGGTTTGCAAACAGCAGTGACCGCAAGAAACACATGCACGTGCACACTTCGGACAAGCCCTATCTCTGCAAAATGTGTGACAAGTCCTACACTCACCCCAGCTCCCTCCGAAAACACATGAAGGTAACAAAGTCAGCAAATTCCACATGTATTTTTCTGTATTAAAAAAAAATTGACAATAATTTATATCTGATCGTCAGTAAGTGTTTTCAAATATTTGTAGGCTTTGCTGTATATGTGATTGTTTAATATGAATATTTCACTTTACGAAATCAAATGTTATAATACGGCGGTGACATTGACATGCTTTATTTTGATGAAGATAGATTATTTTACTTTTTTTCTTTAAACTTTACTATAATCAGCTAAAAACAATACACTACTCATGTAAAGTTCACATATTTCTATCTCGGCAGGTCCACGAATCTACCAACCAGGGCTCCCAGCCATCGCCAGCGGCCAGTTCAGGGTACGAATCATCCACACCTCCCACCATCGTGTCGCCTTCCACAGAGAACCAGAGCAGTAGTTCAATATCGCCAGCATCCACTGCAGTACACCACACGACCAGCCACAACACGCTGTCTTCAAATTTCAATGAATGGTATGTGTAAATATTTTTTGAGAAAAAAAAAGTCAAGACTGCAGAAATACAGGGACAAAACCTGCTTGGAGTCAAAAGACTGGCGTCTTCGTCAGCCCCATACGCACGGACCGACACAATGTGGAGTGGAAAATGGTTCATATAGAGAATGCATGGACATTAAAAACGGGCAACGACGTGTCAACAAGTAACTTCTTTCCGCCTTCCAATAGCTTATTTCTGCTCTTTATTTTTACTGAAAGACTGCAAAGAGAAGTCTCGAGAAAAATGCATGCTATCTGCGGGTAGTGGTCTGTTTTTTGTTTTCTTCTTTTTTGTATATAAACGTTTTACCAAGTTGAAAAATGTATAATTTTATTTTGTAAATAGGTATATCACAGTTAAAGGGAATTTGTGGAAAACGTTGTCCCTAGATATATGGAAAAATTTGATGGTTTTAAGAATATTGCGATGAATAGAATTTGATTGAAAGAATGCTCTAGTTGTGTACCAAATGTGAATTATTCAGTATTACTCCAGTCTACACGTCGACCTAACCGAATCTTAGTAGCCTATTAATGTGCTTTTGTATTCAGTGCAACATTTCGTCAAAGGTCCAGTTTGAGTAGCACAGTACCATTGTTGTTATTTAATGTCATGTCGATAAATCGTTTAGTGAAAGCCTGAAATTCCGTGTCAGTCTGTTATGTGGTAAATATAAAAATTGTCAATTACCTTGTCTGCAAGGAACTATTACATGTAAGTAGCTAATTTTTTCCATATTTATCCGCATGTAAAGGACCGGTAACCTGTTAGAAATTATCGGTATTTATGGAGAAATGCGCTCGTATGTAAAATTTCGTTTACAAAAAATGTTTGGTTACATTTCGTACTATATTAAAGGATTAAAATACAATATTTGAATGCGTTCCAAATTTGTGGTTTCATAGTTTATCAAGGGCCATTTCAAAATTATCTGGTTTTACCCATGGGGTATTATACAAATGTTCTTGATAATTCTGTGGGCTAGACTATTTCTGATAGTTTTTGCAATACGATCAATTTGCATTATCTTAACTGCAGTTAGTAGTATGTTGTATCAGCTCAATGTAGGGCGTGCATGCGTGCATATGTGCGTGTGTTTGTGTAAGGGAGTGAGGGGGAGGGGGGGGGGGGAGAGAAAGAGAGAAAGAGAGAGGAAGGAATATGTTTGTCACCTCCTTTATACCAAAGATGGCGCCAAGTCCAATAAAATACAGGCTTTGACCAGAACATGCAGACGACAAGAGAAATGCAACTTCTCCAAAGGCCTGACAGTGGATAATAAGTAAATTCATTCAATTTTATGTGTATCCAAATTTAACAACCAATTCATGGCCTAAAGTAATGTGCAAATTAAAACGATTCATCATGGATAGAAGCTGTTCATAAGTGTAGGACGGGAATATCTTGCTTTACTTAATTATTCGCAAATCTAATTTTCCTAATCTAATTTATTTTTATTTTTTTGCTGTGTAGAATTCCATATGCTGGGAAGCGTTGGGGCTCGTGCTTTGTTCCCGGCTCGCAGCTTGCTTGACCGCCCCATTAGGCAGAGATCACATCAACACACAGCCGTGTTGATGATGGTTAACACTGGCGGGGTGCGCGGAACGACACAGTTGAGTCAGTCATCTGTCACTTTGCAGTTGTCAAAACTGACACGTCCCAAAGCAAACAAATACTTATTTTTTTATTATATAAAGATACACGAAGTCTAGGCTATCTAGTGGGCAACTGAGAGTATGCATAGGTTACTTATTCATAATTGCGCACATAATTGTGCCAGAGCAATTTCCCACCATTATTTTGTTTGTCGATTTTCAGAATGCCAATGGTGGAATGTGCGTATATGGCGTGCGATAGTGAACACCTGCATTTAAGACAAAAATCCTTTCTATCGTTGATTTCTTGAAATACATTAACTTGTAGTGCTATTCATGTTTGACTTTATTGATTATTACATCTAGATATGAGTTAATTGCTTTTTCGACTCTTTTTAACACTATCGATTCACGTGCAGATAATTCAATGATGCACTAGGCTATACAAAGTGTTTGGCGAGTCCCTGCGATACAATGAAATCTCGGAGACTTCAACTATTCAGATCAAATAGCGTAATAATGTAAAGAGTGTGATAAATCCTTCATTTTAATAATGGGCTATTACATTTAGAAATGCACAATGTTTCAGAAAATGGTTGTTTTGTTGAATGAGTAATTCACAAGATGCAAAGATAACATTTATAATATGTTCCAAATGTATATTTTAAAAGATCGATGTAAGCACATATGGATGTAGCCTGCATATTTCTTATTGTTTTATTTGACGCCTAGTTAGTCTTATTTACTTTCTATGATTTCTCCAACAATAAATTAGGATATTGTATGCACGCGCATTAGAGGATTGCTAGGCTAGAATAGACACCATGTAATGTTTGAGATTAAATAATAAAAATAACAATCCTTCTCACGATGCACGAGATTCAGAATAGCCAACTATTTAAAAAGAAACGCAGGCTCCATTAATATTTATCAGATGCACACAGCCACTTGACGTTTGCGCAAATTGTTGGATCCTGCCTTAATCTTATTTATCCGTTCCTTCTATATCTTTATTTTTTCTAAAGTTTGATTATGTTAGGCTACTGTAAACAACTTTAAAGTAGTTTTACTGTGGGGATCAAAATGGGATATAGGCTAGGCCTAAATTATTTAAATATGGAACTATTTATATCCTATCTTAATTAACCACACATAAATTAGCATGCACAAAACCTCAATTCCATTATTTTATCTCACTCCTTGTAGCGTTGTCCATAACGTTGGATTTTATTGGCATAACATGTTTTATAGCTTTAGCTCGGCTCTCTACATTCAGACGTAATAGGGTATAGCCTTATGAAATGTTTAAAAGAGAGTATACGAGGTTCCTGTGCAGCCATGTAGGATAGTCGACTATCTGAAATGTCATAAAATGTTATTCGTAAAAATACAAAATAATTTACAGCTAGGGAGACCGGGGATAGTCATGACATTTCTGTCTGAATCTTGGAGGGCTTATAAGACAGTCCGTTCATAATTTCATAGGCCTATATTATCTCTACAGCACAAAGAGAAATGCATGGTTTAGTCTTAAACACAAGGAGTAAAACGTTAGAATTATCCCATAGTCCCGTTATTACATTTTTAATAATGTAGCCTAAATCTGCCTAAAATGTAACATGAAAAAATAATTATGACTATCTTGATATTTTTTATTCAACACCTAAATTCCTTATCATAATTGGTGTTTGTGAGTGCATAATGCATATTATTATTTATAATAAACTACTACAATAGCCAATTACATGAAACATTATTTTCATAATGTTTAAAGTCTCTCTTCCAAGATAGACATTCTAAAATCTCTCTCAATCTCTCTCTATCTATCTATCTATATATCTCTCTCTCTCT
>JAODOY010000013.1:2162893-2173051 GCA_025399855.1 Forbesichthys papilliferus | reverse complement strand
AGGCGCTCGCCAACGAGCCCTCCCTCTGGGCCTGGCTCCAGACGGGGGCCCCGGGCTTCCTCCGGGCAGGGTAACCTTTCCTCTTGATCTTTCAAAGGGGTCTTCTGAACCATTCTTTGTCTGGCCCCTCCTCTGAGACCACTTTGCCTTGGGAGACCCTAACAGGAGCACAAGGCTCCAGACAACACAGCTCAGGATCATAGGTAAACACAAACCTCTCCACCATGATAAGGTGATGGTTCCCGGAGAGGTTAGACTCAGTCTTTATCTTTTTGTTCTTGTTGATAGTGAAAGGTGATATTGATAAGGAGAATTTATAATTGTATGCTTTATCCTCTTGATAATGATTGAGCTGATATTGCGTTACTTAATAATGATATTAATGATGATACTAATGATACAGTCTTACTACATGAAATTATCTTGCTCAGTAAAAAAATTACATTAGGCCTGTTTTACAATGAACCTTATCAACTTGTCTTTATCCACAGATTAAATTAACAATGACATTATCCATAGGCTAGCAATTATGGTTTTCACCTATTTCACAAAAAACCTGAACACCTGACAGACCGACAGACAGTTTTGCAGCACCGCAACCAAAAACCAATAGGGACTACTATATCATAGTAGACTATACATGTCAAGTCAAACTAAAAAGGTTAATTAAAATGCGAGAAATAATGACATTCGCCGGAAGGAACCATTCTTGTTACGCAAATGCTGCCCGCCACGCTTTCGTAGAGGAATCACTGTGCAGCTGAGATAAGCGGTCAGACAGACCCTTACCAAACAAACGACAAAAGAACTAGCGTATCACACACATCACGCGGTGAGACTGTTTAGCATTTTTTATGAACCGGAGAGGCAGCCGGTAAGACTACATTTGAAGTGTGTTAAGGGCTCTCCATGTGAACGTTAAAGTAGCTGTGATTCAATCAATTGGGTACGCAGTTGAAATATCATAGCAATGCTAAGGGGGTGGGACAAACTATTTGCATGGGTTGTGTGTTTGTAACTCTATTATGGTTAGTAGTATTTTAGGGAAATGTTAAAATGCTTGTTAGCTACGTTTCACATTTATATCTAAACAGGAATTGATGTATTTTAAGTCTGTATTAATATATTATACTATTAAGTAAAATATTGAGGTTTCTATATAAAGATACTGTTGGCTGTTGGATATGAACATGTATGCCAGGAGTGAATAATGATGGTGTTGCCTTTGCGTGGTTTTAATATAAAAAAGGTGATATGATGTTTGTATTTTCTATCTTTCCTATCCTGTCATGTCATAAGGTTTTTTACCTTATGACAAATGGCTATCACCTCGAACAACAAGTTAAATAAATGAATAGGAATTAATTAATCTTGTGTGGCCATTGTTCGTTGAGCAAAATCCAGTCATACTACTCTGGGAAATAAGAACCTTTCAGGTTGGGAAGCGGCACTGGACAAATATGACTTGACAATAAATGTGCATTCTATTGTGTGTACTCTACATATTTCTTTTTTTATATCATTAAAATAAAGATGTGCCCTCCATGATTTCATCTACAGTATATTCTGGCTTTGCTTAGGTTTACTCTGTTTCGGCTAAATAGGGTGATAAGGCTACATTAGATTTGAACCATACCAGGCTAATATGACAACACCATTCAGTTTAATTAATATTCTTCAAGATTTAAAATATATGAAAATTGTATATAAAAAAATGATGCCTTATTTTAGCCTACCTCATTTTCCATTTTTATTTGGGATTTCCCTTTGCTGCAGCTATCTCTGTTCTTCAGTTAACGACTTGAAGTCAATAGGGCTACAGTAGCCTATATAGCATCTTTAAGTTAAAGTTGACCTAAAGCTCAAACACGCTGTCTGTTTATTTTAAATGACCACACATTGTTGTGTGACATGACTAAAAGTTCACTCTGCATAGGCATTGCTTACTGGTATGGAAAACATAAAACCCACAACATCGAGTGCTAGCGGATTTCCCTATTCCCTTCTTGTTCAGGCAGTCTTATAAATAGCTTCTATCGGCAGGTTGTTTCCTATAGCCTAATCAGTGTTGCTGTAAGAAACTCGTTTGAAAGATTAAAGATATATTCTGATGTTAACTAATGTCAAAGCGTACACGCTCATGTGTTCTATATCGAGGATGACACTATATGGCATAGCCTTGACGCAGACATCTAAATCGGCATAAACAGTGAGACTGCAGATAACACGTTATACAAACTGATAGGATGTCTTTTCTATTCAGCAGATTAAAAACCAGAATATTAAGAAAAGAAATACTCTGGCTGGGGCTGACTATTAAAACAAGGGCAATCCCGGGAGAACCGGGACAGCTACTAGCAATCTGCCACCTGTCGCTCCTTTGCTATACAAGCTTACAACAAAATAATTATTAATCAAGGGATTGGGATAGGACAGAAAAAAAAGTCAGTGGGAGTGGGCAGGACTGGGAATCTTAATAACAAGTGCACAAGTTTATACAAAAATTTGTTCATATTAATAAACTATATTACTTATTTTTAACTTAATTCTATTTGCCCTTTTCTACTTATGCTCTCCTGTTTCTTTGGTGTGCTTATGAAAATAACAAACAATATTGTCATCCTAAAAATGTTTAATCAACTATGGCTAAAGGTGATTTTATTGTCACATACATGTAGAGTAATTTTATCTCTGCATTTAACCCATCCTCAAGAGAGGAGTGAGAAGCTGCTGTGAAGCGCCCAGGGACCGACTCCAGAGTGTCTAGTCAACAGCTATGACTAGAGGGTGAACCTAACATGTTTTAGATAGTGGGGGAAACCAAACTCCACACAGAAAAGCTAGGACGTCTTGCTGTGAGGCCACAGTGTTATCCACTCGGCCACCGTGTTGTCTTATGATCTGGAGACTACTGTATTTTTTTATTTTTTTATTACTCTAACTGACAGAAAAACACAACACGGGAGTGGGAGTAAATTATTTGGAATTGGGATGGGACAGGATTTTTTCCCAATTTTTTAATGGGATTAAGATGGGACTGAGTTTTATTTTTGTTGGAGTGGGATGGGAGGTTTGAAAATTCACTCCTGTGTCACCATTTAGTCTGCAGGTTTGCAGAGACACCCCACCCAAGCCATTGTCAGTGTGGCAATAGTAACAGTAACAGTTCATTACTTTATATGTGTAAAACAAATCCAAAAATATCCAAAAGTATCCAAAAATGTACAAAATAGCCAAAGACAAGGTTAACGCATTACATCACTTTAGTTGAGGGGGCATTACAACATTACTAGAAAAATATTTAATATTGACAAATCACTGCCTGGTCACTATGGCAATGAATGATTTTTTTTTTTTTGCTGGTGACAACAGTTTAGCAACCTCTCATTAGTAGATGAACGGGGATGCATTTATACGATAATTTCAGTGGGATGGGTGGTTATGATGATGAATGACAGCAGGTCTCTGCTGAGACACTATTCCTGTGTCTGCGTGCCGTTGCTATGGCGGAAGTGAGGGCAATTTAAGCATCACTATATTTCACCAGGAGGGTGCCCTTTCAAGTAAGTGGCTTTATGATAGAAAGCTGACGCCTGCCACTAGCATCAAGGTTGTTGTCGCAAAAGGCTCTAAGCAGTGATTTGCCATGTTAAGAGATGAAAGTTGCAGTGACTGACTGACAGGGCAGGCAAGAATTACAGGGAGATAGGAGCCGAGAAATTAGTTGTGAGAATGTTGCTTACATGAGAACATGCAGGAATATTACCTAATCAGTCAAATCCTCCCAAGCTGACACCTCTTGTGAGACACCCAATGATACCCCCCTGAACCCCTCATGCCCCCACCCATGGTTCAACCCTAAGGCAGCCCCCCAGAGAGAATTTGCGTTTTGGAGGTTCTTCTTGACAGACATTCGCAAAATTACTCTTGTGGTTTTGCATACGGTGCAGAATATCTACCAAAGGCACTTTACCCTCAATTAAAAATATAATAGTGAAACTGCATATTTTGCATTTGTTACAATATTGTTAAATTAAGGTGATATTAATAGGATTTTCTGCAGTTGGGAACCAGAGATTAGCGGCTTTATAATGCAAGGCTTCTATCTGAAAAGGGGAGTGTTTTAATCTGAGCTGAATAAAAAGTAAAAAAATGAAAAAAGGCTGGATGCTGTAAGGGCAAGCTGTCAAATAGAACCTTGTCATTTTAAAAGTATGAGTTAGTACATTACATTTACATTAAGTGTAGTTTTAAGGTTTTTATAGCTCACATATGGCAATTGGTAGAAAATTCCTCAATTTCGTTGCATTGCACCCTGAACTCCATATTCCCTCATACCATAGCTCAAATTTGTTTCTATTTAGGTTTTGGCAGACAACTCACACAATTTCATATATCTTAAGAAGGAGAAGATGAAAACTGTAGGCGCCAAAGGGGAAGAGCAGAGTTTTCACTCATCACCGAGGTGCTGGAAAGGCATGCACTTTGTGCACACTTACTTTTTTATTAAACTACATTATTTGTATTCCTGTTTTCTACCACAAGCGGTATTCTACGTACCTTTATTAATTACATACACAAATAAACGTATATGTCACTTACAATGGTTGTCACCAGGGAGACTATTCTAAGTGTGATAAATATTATTTACAGCACCCAACCCCAAGCAATCCATACAGCAATCCATACAGAAGTTTAATTTAATGATTGTTCATTATTATAATTTAAAATAGCATACATATGTGACTAAGACATGTCTTTGCAAATATGGTAATGAAATGAAAGAAGGTCACAGAAGCAAGAAAAAGCAGCAGCAAGTGGCCTTCTTAAAGCTTTTAAACATATAATCCATCTGTAATCAAATTTGACAGTTAATCAAGTTATGTGTTTGTAATTACGACATTTGGACAGACATAACTAACGCTTGCATAATAAGATACTAAATCAATACTTTTAATTATGTTTCTACCTCTGCTCTCATACAAATTATCTAGGGGCACTCTGTTTATTTGGTGGTGGGGAGGGTGGCAGAGATGATTTGCAATAACTATTATGTTATTTTTTGAGTAGGGCTAGACATTAAATAAATGACTTAATTAATTTAAAAGTAAATATGTTGCATTTTTTATGACAGCTGCCAAGACTCACTGACGAACATAAGGAGATCTGGTGCTAGCAGACAAAGGAGTCTATCATTTACAGATTGTGCGCTTGTCTGTGAGAGGGTGCAAGTGACACATAAACAAAACATAGTGAGTCTCCTTGAATTAACTATATAATTGCCATCCACACAACTCTGGCCATGTGTCCCAGCTCTTCATCCTGAATGGCCTCAGACCGTGCTTTGTGAAATGAAAACATTGAACCCAGTTGTAGGCTCCCTCAGATAACCTAGTGTCAGAAATGTACTTGCGTCAGTAGACATCGGTTTTCCTTTATAAATCACAACCAACTTGAAATCTAGCGTACGTGAACAAGCGTTTTTTCCCACCCAATTAACGGCCACAATTGCTTTTACATGGTCAATAAAACTATGTCCACATGTACACTGTTAAAATGTAAAATGGTTGTTTTTCTAATTTGTAAAAAAAAAAAAAAAACTTGCACACCTGCACGTAAAAAAAAAAAGATGTCCACACGGAAACGCAAAAATATGCTCTAAAACTGTCAAGAGCATGCCAAGCCATCAGACGGCGATATAATCCTAACCTTTAAAGATGCTTTGGCCAATCAGATGCCTGACTTTTGGTTCTGAAATGTTGTCAGTGACCTCCATAGTGCACTCTGAAACTCTGCTCGTCATTCAACACGTTCTCACTCCCAAATCGGTAAGTATAGACGCTTGGTCAGGACTCTTTGGCGTTTCATTACAGTACACTGGGCACCCTTGGCGCTACTTTCTAACATGCAGGGAAGTCCGATAGACTTTCATGAAACTCCCTTCACGTTTGAATAGACGCAGGGGGAGGAAGGGGGAGGGGGTCGTCCATCGAAGTGACACGTGTAAGTGACTGTCCAAAAAAAGTAATCATACGATACCCAGATAGCAGACGGATGTGGGCCACTTCACGCAATTATGCGGCACTTCTGACCTTCTTGCGGCCCTGACAAAATGGATGTGAGTCTGAAGTGACCCACATGTAAAATAGCAAATATGGCCCAAATATCCTAAATCAATTGTGGGCCTTTTTTGGCAAAGATGTGGTGCACTCGGCAGTGTGTAATATGGATGTGACCCTAAAGTGGCCCGTGTGATAAATAGCGAAGATGGTCCAGATACCACAAAACATGTGTGGGCCACCTGTGGCAAAGATGTGGCACAGTCAACAACAACGGCCAGTTGTTCAAAAGATGCATGGATTCGTTATCATATTGGATCAAATCGACTGGGTTGTTCAAAACAAGAATATGGATAATGAAATTGTATTAGATTACATAATTACATTTTGGTTTTGATCCACCTCAAACCTTCAGTTTGAGATACTTTTGATTAAAAAAAAGAAACAATTATCCTGATGGTGGATGAACAAAAATCTAATTAAACATTAAAATTGGTAAAGTAATATAACATTTGTATATACTCATGTGTATTTATTAATGCTTTTCAGTGGATAAAATGTAGGCTACAGTTAGCAATTGTAAACTAATACACTTTTTTTTTATCAGCTCTGGAACAATTGGCACAACATGTAACACAAGCCACACTGGAACACGTAACAGCACCTCAGGAGCAAGAAAAAGGCGCCCAAAGACCGAGGTCAGGGGTCAGATAACGGTCGGTGGAAGTTTCCTACAGGTAAATCACGTACATTTTAAAAGGAAAAATGTATTTTTACTGGGTAATTTTAGATATTCTGGTTATTGTGGTTAACTTTATTGATGCAGTGCCATAACGGTAGCCAAATGCAGATTTTTTACGGATCAAATGTATGCCATTTTCTCTTTCTCAAGGTCGACCTCGCTGATTATGAAGCAATAAAGCTCGGATAAATGTGATTCTGTTGGAATGGAAACATGATTGTTTAATTGTTGTCTTTTTGCTAATTTATTGTTGAATTCAGTTTTGTTAATACTATTATTGTCGCCTCGTGCTATCGGATATATATAGTTTTATGGATACCGTATTTCGACTTTCGAGTATGGACAGTCAAATGGGATACTATATTTTTTTATACCAGATTTGGCGAGTTGTGGGATGATATGGCTTAACATGGAGAAATACATGCATATAGCGTGTTGTACGGTAGGCCTGTGGAAATTAAGGCTTCAACAAGCTATTTCATTAAAAACGGTTAGATTTATGGTTTTCTGATCGTAGGCCAATTGCAGGGTTGCAACTCTCTAGCCGTGATTCATACCAGTGGGGTGCGCTGCATTCGTTCCTGTCGTGCCCAAAAATGAATTGCTGATAAAAAGCGATCATGGTATGAAAGTGCATTTTATAATTATATTCCAACACTTGTGGAACACTGGTGGAATGGATTAATTTTAATTGGCACAGAGCAGATGATAGTCTACTATAAATTATAGATCATTTAAACCCGTATATTGTCTATAATTTCCGATATGTAAAAAATGTTTGTTTGCTATGTTAAATATCCATTGGTTAGCATAGACATTTCGAAAACATACTGTTAGTCTAACATGATCGTTTAGGCCGCCTAGATAAAACATTTAAAAAATATTTTATACAATTATCTAGTATTTTAGGCTATTTCACCTGCTGTGCCCTGACTTATAATTATTCCATTAATTTGTAACAGGTACAAATGTGGTAATATAACTATAAAATGCACTTTTTCATACCGTGATCATTTTTTTATCAGCAAGTCACCTTTGGGCACGACACTCTGACGTGGGATTGTTCACTCGAGGCAACTTTTTTCCACCAGGAGAATTTCAAAAGCCGCTGCGATATTGGCGAGATCAACAAAAACTACTTGCCAATCCGACAGTGACTTACTTCGTTACACTCACTTCCAATCGTAAAGTTTTTGCAATTGTATTCCACAACATGGTATTTTCTGGAATTTTCTTTATAAAAAGTTCTGGTTTTCAATTTATAAAATGAATTTAAGATGTCAAATCCTTCTCACTTCTGGCCTTCTGTTACCAGAGTCATATTAAATACTATTGAGAGTCTGCACCAGTGATGGCTCCTGCTCAGGAAATTAGAGAAGGCAATTCTTTTGGTGACCGGGAAGCATTTGTGATATGGACATTAGTTGGTGTGCCATCTCTCGATCAGTCCACGAGAAGGCTAGGTTTATAGCTGACTTCCTGAAAATATATATCTTACAGTTTACAGGTCAGAGCATTATTATTGCTTAACCAGAAAAAATTACTTAATGAAAATCACATTTACACTAACTCTGTTTATATGCATGTTTCTCAGTCACTTCATGCTATGAGTGTCGTGTTTGCTCATATGGTAGGTTGTATAATGCATGTTGTTTTATCTGTAGCAATTTGGTACTAAACCTTACCTTAACCCTTATGTAAATGAGATCAGAATATTGTCAAGTTGTTTGTTATGGTTAGACTTGACTAACTTTATAAAGGTTATAAAAAACAGGAGACTGACCATCACCAGTTATGTATATGCAAGCATATAACTATGTATTTATTTTTAGTTTATTTTTACTATAATACCCATGGCACAGCCCAAAAATATTTGTTTGGCACGCTTTATATACATTGTTCTGTGGCCACTTCTACTCATGCTTTAGGCTTTACCACCCACCCCTGTGCCATCCTAGTTAAAAATTCGAATTTATTTGAAAGATGCTTCGTAATTGACCACGCAGGTCAATTACGAAGCATCTTTCAAATAAATTGATAGACCTTCAGCCATGAACTTGAATACAACAGCTGTGCCTACTGCGATGGCAAATGGAAGAAAATTGTGTACTGTAACAAAACACTTTAGCGGGAGTAATACATCATGTTTGTTTGTTTTTAATAAGAATACCTGGTTCAGGAATTATTTCTCTGCATATTTAACATTTTAATCATCCTATGATCATACAATTGCTTGTTCTTCTTAGTTTTTTGACATTTTATGATTTGTGTCGTAATGTTTTTGATCTTAACAGTGTGAATACTACATCCATAAATCTGGACATAAAATAGAGGCAAGTGCACTACCGGTATCACCAAGGTAAGCTGCTTCCCTGTGATACATTTTCTGCTTTAAGTAATGTATGAATCTCAAACGTTGGGTCTTCTTTCTATTTCACAATAATTGGTTGTTGATTACCTCTTGTCTAAAATGGACTTGTTAGTATGATTTGCTGTCAATGAGAGGGAAAAGTGGAATATTGCTCGCAGCAACTTAAGAAAATGGGCTGTTAAAACAGTCAACCGATTGTTTAATAATTGAATGACGCGGTTAATAGTGTTGAGGATGATAATGAAGAGGACTATAGTGCAGCAGTCTCTTCAAGCTCGGATTTTCCACCAAACGATGAATCAGAGAGTAATGGAGAAAGTTAATTAACTAGTGACGAGGATAGCCATATTGTTGAAACAGGGGACCTTCCTAAAGATAATTTAGCGGGTTGTTTGAGAGACTGGGCAACACATTTTGGTGTTTCATTGTTTGCTTTTTCTGCTCTTTTGTCTATGCTGAAAGTCCATCACCCCTCTTTGCCAAAAGATGCAAGAACTTTACTTAAAACACAGACTTTCCATAGTGTTGCATCCTTGGCAGGTGGATCATTCTATTATTTTGGCATACAGAATATGTTCTGCCGAATATTTTAGAAGCTTAGTCCCAGTCAGTTGTCCCAAGTCATCACAGTTTCAAATTACAATTAAACATTGATGGTCTTCCGATTTTTAAAAGTTCAGCTTTACAGTTCTGGCCAATTTTGGGAATACGCCAGGGATATAGTAATAAACCTGTGCTGATTGCTCTTCTCTGTGGGAACCCAAAGCCTCAGTAATTGTCAGAATATTTGAAGGATCTTGTCTGTGAGTTGAAATGTATGAGCAGTGGATTTGTTGTTAATGGTAAAACTTTCTTTTTGACTGTGCGCTCGGTAATCTGTGATGCTCCTGCAAGGGCCTTTTATTAAGGGTATTAAGTCACACAATGGATACAGTGGCTGTGATAAATGTGTGCAGTCAGGCATTTACAAGAATAATCGCATGACA
>JAODOY010000013.1:2151596-2162793 GCA_025399855.1 Forbesichthys papilliferus | reverse complement strand
CAGAAACCTGTTTTCCAGCAAAGTTCTGCAACTATCAGTGTACATGATAAATAAAATGGGTGACAACACGCAACCTTTGGGAGATCCTGTGTTAGATACCATTACATCTGACATTTGTCCATTCACAAAGACCTGTTGGCACCTCCTAGTGAGAAAGTTTAAAATAAGCATAAGGAGCTGGTCAGGGAGATCAAAATAAGAGGCAAGTTTCTCAATCAAAATATGAGGCTGCATTTTATTAAATGCAGAAGAGAAATCAGTTAACAGCAGTCTTGCATGTGATCCAGGTTTTTCCAGGTGCTTGTAGACAGTGTCTAATAAAAATAATTGTGCATCCTCCACTCCCTTCTGGGTTTGATAAGCAAATTGCAAGGAGTCTAGCTTCCCAACTGTAAGGGACAGGATTATGTTTTTTTAAATGTTCTCAAAGCTTTTCATTACGAGGGATGTAAGAGCAACAGGTCTAAACTCGTTTAGATTTTTAGGATTTTTATATTTAGGAATCGGTATGATGGTTGATGTCTTCCAAATTTTAAGTATCTGGCCGTGATCTGCCCACATCTGAAAAAGTATGGTGAAGATCCCGCTGAGCTGGTCGGCACAGCAGCGTAAAGTACGGCCACATATGGCATCAGGGCTAGCAGCACTCCTCATCCTAAATCTTTTAAATAGGGATGTGACACAATCTTGTGATACCACTACATCATTTAGGGGCTCAAGAGACAGCTTACATAAAGAGGCAATGGCAAAGGCATCAGCTTGTTCAAAACGGGAAAAAAAATAATTAAAAATATTCGGCAAGACACTATTTGTCACTCCATTTACATTTGTTTTATTAATAGAATTATTCGTATATTGGTTTATGGAGGCCATATTCTTGATACCATGCCAAGCTGCTCTGAGGTCTCCACTGCTATATTTCAGTTCAATTGAGTCCCTATACGCAAGTTTGGCTTTCCTTATTTCCTTCCGAACTTCACGGGAAACAGCCTTTTCCTCCAGGTCGTTGCCAGTGAAATAGGTCAGTTTTTTCTTGTTTATGATTAGCTCCTTGTTGAACCAAGGTTTGTTGTTAGGGTAGATAACCATTTTAGTTGGGACAATAGAGTTTACACAAAATAAAATATAAGAGCATACAGTATCATACAATTCATTTATATTATCTCCACATATATCAGAAAACAACTTCCAGTCTGTGCACTCAAAGCAGGCTTGAAGGGAGGCAGTGCTATCCTCTGACCAATACCTCACAGATTTCTCCACCAATGGGAGTCGCCTAAAGGAGGGCTTGTACAGGAGCAAGAGATACACACTAACGTGATACAATGAAACCAGAGAAGGCAGTGGCACTGACGAATAAGCACCACTCACTGAGCCATAACACAGATCTAAGGAAGAGTTCCTCTGTGTGGTGACACAAGACACATACTGATCAATGACCTTAGAGTCTTGTTAAGTTTGCAATGATTAAAATCTCCTAAAACAAATTTCGAGGCATCTGGGCACACAGCACCCAGTCTCTGTGTGACATCTGCGATCAACTGAGCAGCGGCGATTTTGTTTGCCCTCGGATTAATGTACACAATAGTATAAAAAAGTTGTTGAAATTCGCGAGGCAAATAGAAAGACTGGATTGAGATTGTCAGTAGTTCAATGTTGGGTGTACAAATACTCTCATGAAACACAACGGTGTTACAGTACCTCTAGTTGACGTAGAAGCACACCCCCCCTCCGCATTTCTTGTTGGAGATCTCCGGTGACCGGTCCCGTCGAAAAGGAACGCCGAAGCCCCTCAATGTCAGGTCCTCGTCACGGTCCCGTTCACTAAGCCAGGTTTCAGTGAAAGCCAGAAGGCAGGTGTTCTTTACTTCATGCTTGATCGTGGCCCAAGTCTCCAGCTCATCCATTTTGTTTCGGATAGACTGGACATTGGAGAGCAGTATTGAAGGGAGGGCAGGTAGCTTACAACGGTCATTAAGGCCCATATGTTTGAGTCACCGACCAATTCCACCTCTTCCTCTCTTCCGACGTGTAGACTTTTCTTCGTGTCTATGAAGTTCTGGTGGAACATTAACAGGCGGTACAACAACTTCAGTGTAAGGATGAAGAGATCGTAGTATCTCCCGACTAAGGATGATTCTTCCAGGTAGAACACCATGAGTAGCACTCACTTCATATCCACACCCCAAACGGAAGTAAAATCCCAAACACAATATGAATTGAAGCAAAAAGAAGTCCACAAGTATAACGCAGCTAAACACACACATACACAATACACAGTAAAATAATGAAATTATAATGATAGAAAGCTACACGAGTCGCACACTATGGAGCGCCCCGGACAATAACTGGTTACAAAAACTGCATAGACTTTTATGTGTCAGTTTTACAGGTATTTGCATGCAAAACATGCAATCCACCGTTTTTACACTAAATTGCATAATGTACAGTAATGTTCACATTCAAACGCATTCCAGTAAAAAGCAAATCATTTTTTTTTCCTTTAATGTTTACTACAGGGGGTACAGTAGAAACACGGTATGATAGAACAGAAAAAGTTTTACATTATTGCTTACAGTGAACAAAATGTCCATGAAACACACAAGAGCATTCTGAACAAAAAAACAACAGCAACAAAATAACTGTATGTAATCTCTGCGATCTCAGGGTTAGGCCACATATTTTCATCAACATCAAATCTACTGTTCTTGCAGCCCATGGAATGCCACCACCACTATTTACACCTCTACCTTGCCCTCTCTTTGGGCCTGCTCCTCTCACTGCACCCGATTCTCTCACTGCTCCTCTCACTGCATCTCTCACTGCATCTCTCAATGCTCCTGCTCCTCTCACTGCATCTCTCACTGCATCTCTCACTGCTCCTCTCACTGGGCCTGCTCCTCTCACTGCTCCTGCTCTACTCCCTGGGCCCCTTGCTCTTACTCTTCCTCATCCAGACATTACAGTGTTTGTCTATTTCTGTTTTTGTTTCAAAAAGCATCACTCCTCCAAGTCCTTCTTTTACTGTATAAGTGTCAATGTAATAGAAAAAAACCCTGCCACTGAGTCTAAGCCAGACTGGAATCAGCTGTGGTTGGCCCAATTTATACATAAATCAGTTGTGTGTCAATTATTCAATTGTTTGTTTATTATCAGCTGAGATATATTGCTTTTTAACTGATATCATTGCAGAAGCAAAGGTTTTTATACTGTATCTAAGGTTTGGAATATTGTGTTTGCTATTGTGGGATGGTGTGTGTTAACATTTGTAAATACTACAAAAACAATCCATAATTTTGTTGGGAGGTATAGCTTGTCTGTTAAGAAAATGTAAGCATTGTGGAAATGCACTGACTGCATATTGTGTGAAAACTACATGAAATGTGTGAATGGTATGGCCACAAAAGACCGATGTTGTGCTAATTTGTTTTAAGAGTTTTGAAAATTTCACAACTGGTTGAACAAACGCTTATTAGTGACTGAAAAAAACTGTAAACAAAAATAAATACTAAAATATAATAGTTTTTACAAATGAAGCTACTGGTACTAACAAATAAATAAGCAATGAGCTAATCTGACGTTTACAGTACCGTGCGGTATTCTACACCACACATTTCCCTGTGACTGTCTGATTAGTCTAATGAAGGTATATGCGACCATATTTGAACTTGATTAGCTAGTAAGATTTAATATCTGCCATCAAATAATATTTTGAAAATGTCTTTACACACTTTAAAACTGATTATTGACTTAATAACAGTGCTTTAGTTTATTTTTTTACTGAATACAAACTTATCGTTTTTACAAATGAAGCTATTAACAAATAAATAAGCAATGAGCTAATCTGACTATTACAGTACCGTTCTGTAGACTACTAGGTTTTTATTTCTGACATCAAATAATATTTCAAAAATGTCTTTACACACTTTAAAACAGATTATTGACTTAACTTGACTGTTTTTCCTCTATACTTACCGAGTGAAACTGCTCTAAGAATTGATGGCTTCATGGTGAGATCGATGGATGAGATATGGCGTCTTCAACGCCTTGGTGGCATTGGCCTTGTTGCAAAGCATCTCGGTTCATAGCTTTGAACTACACCCATAAGCGGCCAAGAAAAGAGAAGCATTCGCTAACATGGGGGTATTGAAGGCTTTGATTGGCATAAAATAACACTTGTTTTTATTTATTTAATTGAACATTGTAGGACATTTTATATAGCATAGGCCTATAATTTATTACTAAATAATTTGTTCCCCTGGAACAAAGGGTGACGCCATATCCGGCAAAGCTGCATCTGAAAACATTATTTACATGGCGTATGGGGAAAACAAACAAACAAAGTCAGAGTCAGAAAGGATTGGGGCAGTAATTATCCACAAATATTTTCCTGTAAACCTGGCGACCGAATCGATCACGATGATGATGCTCTTAAATGCGTATTGTGTGGTGCCATGTCGTCTAGTCAAATGCGGAGAGAGATCCATGAAAGTCTATCGGACTACCCTGCACGTTAGTAAGTAGCGCCAAGGGTGCCCAGTGCACTGTAATTAAACGCCAAAGATCCTGACCAAGCGTCTATACTTAACGATTTGGGAGTGAGAACGTGTTGCGTCATTATAGTTGGATAGGAACTGTATGTAAAAAGTCCCTTTAGCAAGGTTAAAACCAACACAGTTTTGCCTATGTTCTCCTTTCGCACGTAAACCAAAGACTTTAGAATTATAGCAAAGATATAGAAAGGGGGTGTGACATAGTGCCGTCAATACTATCCTTTAGAGAGAACAAGAGATATTTACTACAATGTTTTACTTTTTCAGTAACATTCATCGAGCTGTAAAGAAAACAGTTTACATTTTCTGGTATAAAAAACGAACACATTGTTGGATTTCTCAATGTAGGCTACATGCACCTCTTCATTCATAGTGCGTCTAACAATTAGATCTATATATGATGCCTACTTTGTCATTTCTAATAATAGAGATTTGATGTCTAGTGATATCCCTGCTGTACTAATCATTTCAAAACATTTTTAAAGTTTCTTCCTTCTGTCGATGGAGTTGCAGTTTCCCATTTTTCCCATTTATGTGCGCACGCATGTTTCAAAGAGAACTGCACATTTTCCTGTGAAATTTGTTTTTTATAAATCAAAACCTTTGCGTGCAAAGTGGTGTGCAGACGTTTCTAGACCCGTTTTGTTCATACGCAACGTTTATAAATGAGACCCCAGTGATCTTGGTTAACAATAACACCAAAATATTGTTTAAATTCTGAAGGAAGTATGCATTTTTAAACCAAATATAAAACATTTGTATGAGTCACATCTGTTTCCCCTGTTATGTAGGCTAAACAATTAAAACATTGGTTATCTTAGCTTGGCATTTATGACTCACTGACAAACATGTAATTTTCATACATCACCTTTATAATTATCTCCCTTTTTACAGGAGAAATGACAGCATAGCTTTGTTTCTTCTTCAGATGAAATCAGCTCAACCCAACACAGATCGCAGAGTCTTTCATGCTCTTGAATCCAGGCAGATATTGCCATACAGTATATATATATGTGTGAGGATAGATTGTGCAATTTAATTGCATGTGTGCACAATTTGTCCCCTCCTCTTAAGAACTAGCACCTAGTAATCATGATAACACATACTCTGCGGTGTCTCCGCTGCTTCCCAGGTTCTAGAACCCGGCCTTCACTGTTAGCCAGTTTGATGAAGTTCCCTATCTCGTCCCTTCCATAGGAGAAAGTCCCTTTACCTCATTTCACCATCAAACTTTAACCTTTCTCAACTGAAATTAAGATACGTACGTTTGGAGTGTGGCCCTGTGCTGTCCACATGAATCAGCATTCTGCCTGCACTGACAGGAAGCCCACATGGGTGCTGCGACCCCCCTCTATCTCTGAAACACTGATGCTACCTTATAGTGACGCTGATGACTACTTTTGCCAGCATCTCACCACACGGCCACATAAACACACACAAGCACACACCACACCATGTCTTACTGTAGTCTACACTGCAGCCATAAAACATGTTCATGTTCAACATCCTTACGTATGACATTCACCACCAGTGTATGTGTTTTTGTTTATGTGTATTTAAGGATGCCTATGTGTTGGCAAAGCCTGAAGAAGACAAATGGAAGTTGCTTGCAAAGGTTAATAAGAGGCATGAAGAAAAGTATCCTTTCATCATCAGGAAACAATATAATGATTACGTCATTTCATCATAGTGAAGGTGAACTTTTTCTGGAAAGGGTTAGCCATTTTCTACATCCCTCACACATGTGCTTGCTGTGTTAGTTTGAGTGTTTACTAACTAACTAATTATATGAATATAAATATACATGTAGCAAAAAAAAAAAGTATAAATAGTACAAATCTGAGAAATTGCAGTGGTCTAATATTTTTTTCCAAGGCTGTATGTGTGTATGTGAACTTGACTATTCATAATAATAATATTAATTATTATAATTATAATAATAATAATGTCACATCCCTACCTACAGCAGCACCCTCTGCTGGCCCTGCTGTGCAAAGGCGGTCTACGTCGCCGGTTTACTAGATACCACTGTCTGGCTCACCACTGTTAACCACCAGCTGCACCTCATTTGTTATCAGGCAGAACCCACATGTACTGCCTGCTTTCCTTTGTTCCCTTGTTGAGTATATTTCGTTTGTGCCACTGCTTCGGCAGTGTGATTTCTTTGTAAATTAAACCTTCTCTAACTTTTATCTCCACGACTGGTTTCTGATACCTCCACTACTCTGTGACAAATAATTAAAGACACTTGCATTATAATGCAAAATAAATAAACAATACAGTCTCTAAATTCTACCATACTGTACACTTTAACATAAAATATAACTAAAATAAATGGGAGAAATTTGTCCATTGATTTATAGGTACTGTAGTAGATTGTTCCACTCGAAAATGTGCCCTAATACCCATTTTCAGATCCATCTAACACTGATGAGAAAATGGACCTCCAAAGAAAGCCAAAAAGCAGTTACTGTGGTAACCGCATGGCCTGTCAATCACTTGCAATCAGCATTTCTGCACTTTTTGCTTGATGCGTCAAGATTAGGACCAGGACAGCAGGGGGCTTCAAAACACTCAGAGGAAATGAAGAACCATGTGGAAGTTCAGCATCTGATGTTTGGAAACTTTGCAGTGTGACCCTTTAGCTTTGGCTTACTCACTGTAGAGAAAAACCAGTGTCTCTAGTGTAGCCCGACCAAGAAACTCTAAACATTTGTAATTATTTTTTAAACTGATTATGTTATAAGATGTTATTGGCAGTCACATTTCACAGATAAAAAAAATAGGTTAATACATTGAACTATTTAACAACTATATATTAGTGTAAAACAATTTATACAGTATATACATATATTCAAGTGTTCTTCTGAAAAAGTCGTCCACAGCCTTCATGGAAATTACATTTGTTTCTGACCATAGAGGCTAATGAAATGACCACATCTAGAAAACAAGGCTATTTACATGCTAATGGTGACTCAGAGTCTATGTATAAGTGTTAGGGCTCCCTTGTGATAGTACCCCTGTCACTGTAGTTGACATCATTGTTAAACACAAATGTGAACAATAACAGCAGATATTTCTTGATAACCAAACATACATCTGATATGGCAGTTTGTTTAAAATTGTGCTGACAAGCCTGTTTAATTATATTCTGTTATTTTGTAAGGGTGGCAATAGGCATTCATTCATTGAGTAAGGTTGTGAACTGTGACATTACATCTTTAAGGGAGAGGGGGAAAAGCTATATAGACCTAACAGAAGCACACAGGCTCAAAAAGATCTTAATTCCCTATTAGTTCTTTATTCTCTTCAATTACAAAGAGCGGGCCTTTTCAGCCTTGCATACCAAAGTCATTCAGCGGAGGAGACCTTTACCAAGAGCAATGCTCTATTCATGCCATGTTAATTACAATGTTAAACCATTATTTGTTTCAACACCTGGTTAACCTATTCAGACCTGGTTAAATCTCTCGTATTATCCCAGGTGTGATGGGAAGGCATTACAGGGTGAAAAGCTTCTCTGTGTATGAAAAACATAATCAAGACAGAAGTAACATAGGGTCGACTAGCCTCTGGGATACGATCAGATGTTACACACTCGTCCTCAAGGAAAATACTACTAGGTGGGATTATGCATGAAAAGAGGATTTAGTCAAGGATGTCCCCTCAACTTTTCATTTTGACTGCTAAAGCATCATGAATAGCACATTTGTCCTTCAGAGGCTGTATTGCGAATAGAAAACTCAATTGCTTGGCTTAATAGCGATTGGCTTTGTTGTGCATTTCTGTGCATATATTTCTGTTGTGCTCGAGCCTGATTGAAACCAAGAGGCCACGCAGTGTCATGAGGAAAGAAGCCACCCCTTCCACCATTACAAATCATGTTCACAGAGAGTACTTCTGTGCTCATCTCAACACCTACTTTGAAGTTTAGTCATAGGCTATTGTCCTTTATACATTATGATGTCATTATCAATGCTATACAGAGGAACTTGACCCCCACAGAGGTTTTGTTGGGGTTTACCTGCCTTAAGGACTTATTTCGGGATGATCCTATTTCATTTGGAAACATCAACAGTGAATCATATTGTCTCGAACAGAGGAAGAGAAGATGGTGGTGTTAAATGTATTATTTTGTCAGTGCCTATTCGGAATTCATTCATCACTTTTTAATTTCCTTGCCAAGCCACTACGGTCACAAAGGCTTGAGGCTGTTCGTGTACACCCCCTGTGGTGCAGTTACAATATAGCATAGATTTCTATATAGTAGAGGATAGCCAAACAAAGTTCTGAACTAAATTTGATTAAGATTTTGATTTGGTTTGAACATGCCAGGACATATTCACAGTGTATGTGGATGTACTTAATTAATTACTAAAACAACTCAAGCCGATTCACCAATAATTACACTCTCTCCTATTTTAAATGGTATCTAATTATGCTTTATCTCCATGTAATTCAATTTCCCTGTAGGTTACAGCATGGATTCTGGAGTCCATCTATTTAAGAATTTAAAGGTCATCTTTAAATTCGAATTTGTGGGGGTTCATGGAGTCTTTTAAATGAATAATAGGGTATAGCCTTGGAAGTTAACTTAATTATCTACTGCTAACTAACACAAGTCTTTTTTTACCACTTATCCATTACATTACTTGTATCTTCTCGTATTAATTGTATATCATGATGTTTGTAGCACTTAAGCTACAAATAAAGCTATGTCATCTACATGCATGTATCATTGCCAGTTTATTTATTTATTTTATTTTATTTTTATTTTTTTATATATATATTTTTTTTTAATTATAATTTTTTTAATATACAAAACATAACATCAACAACTTAAACCCCTGTGCATCACAGCCTAATTAAGCTTAATTGCTGCCGGCGTATAAGGGAAATAGATGGAGAAGATGGGCAGCTTTTCAGACCAGGTGGGGGAGAGTGGACAGTAAGGCCGCTGCGGTCAGCTTGGTGGAGAAGACGGCAATGGCCGCGGGGGATTTGGCCTTGCTTCTCCAGCGCCGCACCCATTAGCTGCCGAATGGTATTGTAGTGGCAGTTCAGCCACTGCACCTGTAGCACAGGAAAACAAAACAAACAACCACACACAAAACAACCAGCCGAACAACAGCCCTAAACAGCTGACCTATGAAAATAGCAGAGGGGGAATGAAAAGGACAAACAGTAAAGCTAAATAAATACACAAAACTGCACAGCCCCGAGCACTAAAATAATAACCATTAATTTAAATAAATGACTTAATGACTATAAAGGATAGTTCTACATGTGATAACCACGAACAGCCTACATCATTGCCAGTTTACAGTAACCAACATGCTGTCACATTAACATTCCAGACAGGTTTTCAGCTTTCTGTGTTGGCCACCTGATGTTGTTTCCCATGTATTTGTATAGTGATTTAAAACAACAGAGGAAGCCCGGCCCAGTGTTAATTTACTTAAAACAGCAGGGGTAGCCAACCTAGCCACTGACCATTACCCAGTAGTATAGCCAATGTCCAGCTGATTGTCCTTTTAATCGACAACAGCATGCCTGAGGAATTTAACAGCATGGGCTTTACATTGTTTTTTTAAGAAATAACATTTATGGGAGATTTATGAGTTGCCGGATTTGTCTGGGCTTGTCTTCTTTCACTTTATTCAATTAGTGGCAGTGAAAGTCTCGATAAAAGGAGGTGACGAGACAATTGAAGGTGTCACCTAATTATTTTAGCCTAGTGCTGCTAGACTGCTCCCGCACCGGAATCTCCTGCCTTGGCTCAGTGATATGAAGTAAATGGGTTAACCCAGTGGGGGTGATACAATATATGGCTCTCTTGGCAATGTTTCCTAACCGACGCCATCTTTAAAGTGAATCAGGAAACTGCAGGGACGCAATTAGATTAGATAGAAATTATACACTGCATAAAATAAATCTAATCACGACCTTTATGCTTATGTACATGGGTAAAAGGAATCCTGTAAGGTCAGATGGTAATTTCCATCAAGCCAGTCCCACATCTGTTCTTGAGCACAAGCCAAAGCACACAGGGCTGCAGTAAAGAGTGATCCTGTTCTGAGCTCCATCAGCAATATGGAAAAACTGAATGTTTTTCTTTACCCAAGCTGGCTAAAAAAAAAAATTGATTTCCGAAGTCACGAGAAGAGTGTAGGGCCATAGCAGCAGGCCACAGGCTAAAGTCCAGACTGCTCTTTCGCTGCAGGATGCTCCCATGCTCCCTGTTGTTATTGCTTTCCAAAATCTGTCCTGATGTACCTAGGCTGTCAGTAGCTGCCCCGGGGCCAAGGCGATACCCTGCCTGGCCCTAGTCCCCCTCCCTGGGCCAAAGCCTGCTGAACCATAAAAAGATACATACCATGGAAGCAAAGAACACTATTCCTCACACCTCTGTTTCTACTGGTGGTAGGATACTGCTGACTTGAAATGTTCACACATTCCCAGTTCATGGAGATAATAACTACATGCCAAGTACTGTACACGTTTGTATGTGAGAGACTACTGTAGGACCCTTACCACGATATTTCAGTGGATTTGTTTTACTTCAAACATAGTTAAATTAGGTTCCATTTGCTTATTGTGAAAACATTACTATGAAAGTCAAAGAAGTTGAGATGCATATATAT
>JAODOY010000013.1:2130741-2145251 GCA_025399855.1 Forbesichthys papilliferus | reverse complement strand
TATCTTTTTATCTTTTACAATACCACTAAAATAAATTACTGCATTTTAACCTACGCATTATTGCGCATAAAATGATACGTGAGTCGGACTTATTAAAGCAAAAAAAATTTGAATAATTTAACAATTTTTATATAAAATTATAGTAATTAATATCTTTTTGATACTAATTAATAGCTGTCAGATCACTTCTGAGAAGAAAACCGCAGTCATATACTCTCTTATGTCTTTCGAGCCAACAGACCTGCAAACTATTTATTACATTTTGAATAGCTTAAGTTTCACCAACAGTTTAAGTGTAATTTTGAAGTTGAAAAAAAATCATTTAGCCCCAGCTGGATTCAAACTGTCTAGCTTCATATCGGCAACCTGCTATCTTATCCACTCTGCCATTGAAACAGCTGTAAATGCAACACTGTTTTTTTTTTCAATTATCTGACATAGTCAAAAGTGTGGTATGGAGATGCTTTATACAGAATTCCGTTTGAATGTCAGTCGCAGTCTTGGACGAATTGTTCAAAATATATAGATTGCAGGATTACAAACTGACACAGCTGGATTCGAACCAACTACTACTATTTTACCCATTCAGCCATGGAAACTGCTGTACATCCACCATTGTTTTGTCCTAAAAAAACAAACATTACATTTCATAATGTATCACAGTGAAAGATAAAATATGAATATTATAGGTAATTTGTTAATTGTTTTGATGAGAATCTAACAATTATGATGCCATGCATTGGTGTACTAATTATGATGTTGATTGGACATTCAGAGTGAATTATTTAGGCCACTTTAATTTCGTGACCTCATAACTAAACTTTGACCGAGTAAATAAACAAAACGGTTTTAAATATCAAAATTCTTTGAAAAACTTTTCTTCAGCCTGGTCTGAAGATGCTATAATCAAAATTTAATTTGAATCTGAGTAGCAGTCTAGGTTTCATTGTGAAAATGTAGGAAATGTGACTTGTAAGTAGTCAAAATTATAATTAAACTTGATAAAAGTGCCTTGTAGATGCGTCTTGGCGAAGAATTTACCTTCGCCGCCACGCCCCAGACAAGTCGTTAAGCGAAAACCCAGAATATTTACATAATATCATCGACAGGGTCTTTCGGTTTGTCTGAGACAGTTTTGAAGTTAATTAATTAATTAATTAAAAATAACCAGTTAGTAGCAGTACGTCACAGCATAAAAATTGACATTTCCTGTTGTTCGGGGGGGCTGATCTGTAGGGGGCGCTAGCGAGCTATGGTGCCACGCCCATTCGAGAGACACCTAAAATCGGCGATTTTGACCTTCGCTGCCACCTGTTTGACAGCGCACCCGACCCCTATGGTTCTGCCCACGAGTGGTGGGCCCATAGGATGAAGAGGAGGATGGTGCCACGTTGCTTCTTCGCGCTGTGCCCGGCTGGGCTCCGTGGCAAACCCAGCCACCAGGCGCTCACCAACGAGCCCTCTCTCTGGGCCTGACTCCAGACAGGGGCTCGGGCTTCCTACGGGCAGGGTAACCTCTCCTCTTAAATGATTTTCCATAGGGGTCTTTTGACCCCTGAAAAATTCAGATTTTACAATTAAATAATAGTCAAACATTTTAATGCATGTTTGATCTCAACGCATATAAGATCACGCACTCCTCCTGTGAACTCTAGCGCCCCTGTTGACCCCAGGTTGGGAATTATTGCTGTAGGTCTTATCAGTAACTGCAGCAATCAAACATGAGACTGAGATTGTCTTCTCACGACAACGCTTTTCAAATTATCAAATGTACTAGACTACCCATATAACGGGCAAATACACTTCTTTGATTACATTATCTCTCAAAACAGTGATGGAAAACATTCCTGCCAACCTTAACAATCAAAGGATCTTTATTTAAGGTATTGTACCTTCTGTGTTCATGTCAGTCGTCAGCCTGGTTGAAGGTTCTGGATTGAGGAAGTTGGTCATCCGTGTCATGGTACAAATTGTTGTGACAAAGGACTCCAAGATTAACTGAGTGAATCAGGTTTATTGATTGTAAAATGTACAGATTTTATTTACAAATGTACTAACTGTAGAATGTCCATAGAAATTAGCTCTGCTTAAGTGGTAGAGAGCATGATGATTGCTTAACAAACGTAATCTCCATAGCACTTAAAATGCACTTTTGCATTTTAGTAGCTGCATGGTTGTAGTTTGTGAAGTTCTTTAAATCTACAGTACATGCACAGCCGAGAACTACAGTAAAGTCAATCAAATGGAGACAGAAATGGTTTGCTTTGCTTTTGTACATCAAAAACCTGTGCGGGTTAAACATAGCCAAATGCTTATGTCCTAAAGCTGATGTATTGTTATTGAGCTAACAAATGTCTATTGTTTTGCTACCATTTGTCACGTGGCTGGGTACAGAGCGCACACGCAGAGCAGCGGTAAAGCAATTACTTATTTTAATCGAACTCAAAGCTTCTACTCACAGGTAGGAATGTTACAAACAAACAAACAAACAAACAAAAATAAAGTCTCTGGTCTTTGTCCAGGAGCATGTGCATGAGCACAGCACTGCCTCTCGGTGCTGCCTAAGGCAGGATGTTGATTGGGCCAACAAGCCGCAGGTGCGTTGGCTCAAGGTAACTCTCTCAGGAGCCGCGCCTCTCTTGGGTCCTGACACCATTTTGCAATTTCAGCAAAACATTGATGTGACCATGGCTACCCAGTCTTCTTTCAGGAGTTGTGGAGTTCAGGGAAATAAGCCTTTCCTGTCTTGTCTTAATATACTGACCAACAATGTGCACAATGAACCAATTGACCCTTGAAACCTCTCTTTTTAGTCTGTCAAGATGTTTCATGTTTGTTTTTTAATGAATGGGTCGTTATCAGGCTTCTAACAACCCATTCAGTTGAATCAGGTGTGTTGGAGCAGGGAGACATCTAAAACATGCCGGGCTGAGGCTCTCCAGGACCAGGGATGGCCACCCCTGGACTAGGGTTTAAGTTGTTCTAAGTAGCCTGTACAGCAAATGCATTTGACCCTCCTAACTGATGTATTCTGTTCCCAAAGAAGTCCCAGGAGACACATCTTGAGTGATGTTCACATTAACAGGACAAACAAATGATATTGATACTATAATATACATTGTTTATTCAAAACTGAGATACTCTAAATTTAAATTCAACTTAAGTATAATTCAAAATAGCTAGTACATATAGAGCTGAACATACAGTAGCAAACATACAGTAATAAGGCAAATTAATGTTATACATTACATGTTTATATAATGTAATGTCAAAAATATCAATAACTTAAATCACTAATACCATAGAGGGGGAAAGGCTAACTACTTTGATTTTTTATGTTTATGATCTGAATAATTTATTAAATATTAATTTTAACATCCTGCATCACCGATGAACACGTTTTACTATTATTTATCTCAAACTTCCACCACAGAGCTATAGTGAAGAACAATCATGCCATTTAAAAAGCATGTGGACAAATTCCTGTGTTTGTGGCAAAAATAATGAACTATGGCAGAGTGGCGATTGTGAATAAGCCTTGTTCAAGTCACCGAATCCATTCAGCCATTGTTATGTGACTGTTATAGATGAGCCTAATTCATATTCTAATTATAGGCAACCAAAACACTTTAAGCTAAATTATCATTTGAGAGCTATTTTCTTAGATTCAACTGATCATCAACTTTCAGTGAGAAATAGTCAATCTGGAAAATAAGGAAATCTAAGGGACTTTATAGATACAATGTTTTGGTCAGTGCATTTACTTTCCATTTCATACAGTATCTTCCAGTGTAATTATATTGCTGTTACATAAATACATACAACGCTTTATAAAAATTTTAATCAAGATCTATTGTCTATATTTAAGTTACATGGAGCACAATTTTAGGCAGTTCAATTAAAAGTCTCAGTCAGTTGTGTTTTAACCAATATGGTATAATAATTACAAAAAATAAAACGTTCTTATTTTATCAATTTAGACATTTCTATGATCTTACATCACTTGTGCCATATAGATGCATAAAATATTTACATAAAAGGTAATAGATATTAAGTATACATTTCAGCTTCACTAAATGTGATTTTCCAATCCAACATTTTGTTTTCAAAACACAGCTACAAAACCGCTACTACAAATTTTCTCTGTATTGGTGCCGTGTTCATTTTTGCATTGATAAATCCTGTGATATTGCAGTACAATGAAATTACAGCTTTGGAATTGTATTTTAATAGCCCAGTTGTTTATGAATTGCTTACGAAAACAACATGGCAAATCTGCATCATTATTGTTCCCTGCCAGCCCAGAGATTGTCGGCTTTTGCTCCGTGGGGTATTATGGAGAGTTATGGAGTGTCGTGCAGATGAAGACCTGGAGTCGACATCCTTTCAGGGCACACACTCATGACGGAGCTCCTTCAGATGGGAAAGTGAACAGATTGAAATGCTAATTCCACACAATGATAAATCTGCAGTATGAAATTGTCGGTACAGAGCTCTTGCCCGAGGCTGTGCGTTATTGCTTTATTCTATTAGTCAGTTATTACCAGCAATCACAATCTACCCCCATCACCCCTGCACACAAAGCCCCTTTTACATTACATTTATCAGCCGTTGTACAAATGTTGAAAACATATGACGGCAGCCCTCAGAGCTGTGTTCCTCCGGGGCTGGGTCGGGAGCAGTGCTGAGGGAGGGGAACTCCAGCTGGCCAATGATGCGTCTGTCCCCCGGAATTGGCAATAGTGACACTACAAGGCCCGCTTAGAGATCTTCTTCTGTATTAAGGTTTTACAACACAACTTTGAAAACATTTGTTCTCATATTTGTGCATAGGAAAGGGCTCACAAATGTAGCAATACATCTATGTCAATGTACAGTTTTCTAGTTTATGTATGTTTAAGAGGTACAACAAGCTGTCGTCCTACAAATTGAGGGTAGTGTTAGTTCTGACATACGTCCACATAGACACATAATCAGCTGCCACTGAGCTGATCACCCAGCTGACTTAGCCTAACTGGCCCTTAAAAGGAAGGAGCTTTTTTTATAATGGCCTCTGCCTTTTTCTCACTATTGCTGCTGAGTTTTAGCAAGCCCCTCCTGATCCTCCCTTTTTCTGTTTGGTTGTAATGTGTGCTATCTGTTCTTTATGTGTACGTTGTTTAGATTGTGTGTTGCTTTTGTTTTGCCTGCTGTATGATTCTGTTGCTGCAGGCCTGTTGGGTGGGTAAATATGTTTGATACTCACATACATGCATATGCCAAAGGAGCCCCGCAAACTAAGACATTCCTCCAAATATAAACTATTATAGTATACTCCTTATATTCTAATAAATTGCTTATACCAAACTATTGTGGTTTTACAGAAAAGTTATTTTCAAAAATGTTTCTTGTATAGTGACACAGATAAGGCAGTAGAGAAATGCTAGTATTATCTGTAAGTATGCCACATCCATCGTACTACAAATAGAAACAATTGCTCATTCTGCATTCTGTCACAATAGGCAACGCCTATATGATTAAAAAAGTAAAATAAATGCAGAAATTGAAAGATAAAAATAAACTAAATATGATTAAAACATACTGAGACATCTCATGACTTTTCATAAGCTCCCAACCCATCCAGAAGAAACACTTTGAATACACAATTGTGCGTATATCTTTAAATTGCAGTTTGTCTATGTATGTATTGTGTACAATTATGATTTATCAATCACAGCACCATGTGATTGATGCTCTAAATGTTTTTCAGTTATGCATTCGCCTTATAAACACCTGAATCTATACTTTGTGATGGCACTGTCTCTTTGCCCAGATGCTAAACCCTCTGCCCTCTCTACTTTCTCTTATGGGAGTGCAGGCCTGGAGTAATTTACATTACGATCTGTTAAGTAATTACCATACTATTTAATATAATACCAATGCAATCAGAGTGTGAAAACATGCAATTAATGTATGTTCTTCAAAATGTTACTTGATCTTGCATCTCCACAAGCCATGAAGAAAAATGGTGTATCTCATAAATGTCAATGTCCAATGTTGCAATCAGATTATTTAAAATTAATACATGTCTTTCTACTCTGCAACCAGCGCTATTATTGACATTGAAAAATTGAGCTCATCTCAGTGCAAATGTGGCCCAGAGACATTACATTTTGTTGAATGTCAATGGTTATATTTTATCCTCCCCTTACAGTATGTGTTGCTATCTGCAGGCCATGCGCTTTACAGTAATTTGCCTGACATTCACCCAGTCATACACACATTTATACACCGATGGTGATCGCTGCCATGCGACCAACCACCAGGAGCAGTAAGGGGTTAAGCATCTTGCTCAAGGATGCTTGCAGGTAGGTCAGCACCTGGGGTGCAAACCCACAACCTTCCAGCTGGTAGTCCAACACCCAGACCACTAGACCATCCTGTCCCCATGTCATGGCCAACAGTCTCACTGAAATATTCCCTGTCTATAACGTGTCTAGGTAGTATCGTGAATGACAGTAATAAGAAAGGGCATTGATATAAATAGGGTGTTGGGATATAATTGTTTGTCATGTATTTTCTGCACCTCCATCAATGCCAGTGAGTCCTGTTGGAAGAAGGCAGGCAACCGTGGATGACAGGTGCCAGGGGGTGCTCCATGTTTATGGTGTCGCACAGGAGACTATAGAGGCAGCCCTGGGCCTTCTGAGACTGCTACCTACCTATCAGAGAGAAAAAGCCTCATATTGTGGTCCCACAAGTCATAACAGCTCAACACACTACAGTTGAATGCAAGATTGCAAGAAATATAAATGTGCAATTAGTAATATGCCATTAATTGCATTAAAGACTATTTTTTAAGATTACTTTCATAATCAAATTACAATAAATTATGAAAAAGAGCTTAATGGCAGCAGCTAGTAGATAGTAGTACAGGAACAGTAAATCCATAACACCATTATTACAACACTGTTTAAAAGCTTATTTTTTAAGTAATGGTGTAAATCAGGACACATGAATGAAAACTTAACTTAAACAAATAAGGACAGAAGCGCAGTAAATGACCAGTTAATGTGGGTGCATCGTGGTGAGGAACCAAACGCATGACACGTAGGCTTAGGTACGAACACGGTTTATTCCAAGAACAAACAAGGCAGGAGCACAAGACATGAACACAGGAATTAACGCTTACAGGACTGGGTAAAACACTCAGGAAGACAGACCATTGGCTCAAATCAACAAGGAACAGGTGCAGCACATCAGACATGATTATACAGACACAGGTGGAATTAAAGAGACTGGAAAACACAGGGCAGGGAGTGACAGGCACAGAGAGACTAGCACAGGATGGGGCTCATGAGACATGACAGTACCCCCCGCTCAAGCGACGGCTTCCAGACGTCCACAAGGACCAAACGGAAAGGGCCAGGGTTAGGCAGCAGAGCAGGACCCTGGAAGCGATGACGAAGACTTTGGATGCGTGGCCAATGACGCTGGAAGCGGAGACTCTGGAAGCGATGACACTAAAGGCGATGACACTGGAGGCGTAGACAAAACCTCTGGATGCGATGACACTGAATGCATGGGCGGAGACTCTGGATGCGTAGGAGGAGCCTGTGGATGGGATGACACTGGAGGTGTAGGTGAAGACTCTAAAAGCGATGGCACTGGAGGCATAGATGAAGGCTCTGGAAGCGATAAAACTAGAGGCGTAGATGAAGGGCGTGGGAAAACCAGCAGCGGAGACATGATGTGGCTGCGGCGTAGCTCGCTGTAGCCGTGATGCAGACCTCCCCGAATAATCCAGGGGAAGCGACAAGAAACACATAAACAGATCATGTGGGTTTTGATTTACGCTACCCTTCTGGGATTGGGAACCACCATGTGCGACTGCCGAGAGAAGCAATGCGGAAGTGGCGAAGGGCTGGCAGACAAAACCACTGGAGAAAGCGGTGAAGGCTTTCTCCAGTAACAACAAAGCAGCCGCATTCTGCACAAGCTGAAGACGTGACAGTGATGATTTCAGATTTCAGAGTACAAGGCATTTTGATTGCATTAATCAATACGAGAAGTAATCAGTGCATGTATGACAGTTTCTAAGTCATTATGAGAAAGGAACGATTTAATCTTAGCAATATTTCTCAGATGAAAGCTACATTTGACAACATAACTTATTTGTTTGTCAAATTTGAGTGCAGAGAGTATCAAAGATAAAACCAAAATTACCTGGCTTTAAAGGTAGGTACAGCTGTGTATTATCAGCATAACAGTGATACGATATATTATGTTTCCTGCACCTTGTTTGAACATTAGGATGCTCATAAGTGTACGTGGTACCAGAGCACCCTAGGCCGAAGATCGATGATCAATTTTTTGATCGTATCATCTGACCTGAGGCTGCATGTTTTGGATACTCGGGTGAAGAGAAGGACAGAGCTGTCAACTGATCACCATCTGGTGGTGAGTTGGGTGAAGGGGAAGTGGGGGAAGACTCTGGTCAGACCTGGTAAGACCAAACGGGGATTACTAAACCATACCTAAACGGGTGCGGGTGAAGGAGGCCACTGTCCGAGAGATCTTAAACTCTCACCTTTGGTGGAACTTCTCTGGCATCCCTGTAGAGGTTGGGGACATTGAACCAGTGTTGGCAATGTTCAAAGCTTCCATTGCTGAAGCTGCAGCGGAGAGCTGTGGTCTCAAAGTCATAGGTTCCTCAAGGGGCGGTAACCCTTGAACACCGTGGACACCGGTGATCAGGGAAGCCGTCCGACTGAAGAAGTAAGCCTTTCGGGATATGTTGTTTCCGGACGTTTCCAGAGGCGGTGGCAAGGTAGCAATTTACCAGCTCTTTACTCTCGCATATCTTCCCCGGGAGATTTTTTTTTTTTTTAAATTTCTCCCCCGGGAGATATGATTGGAGGTGCTGCAGGAGTATGGGGTAAGGAGGTCTCTTTTAAGGGCAATCCAATTCCTGTATGTCCAAAGCAAAAGCTGTGTACGGATTCTCTGTAGTAAGTTGAACTCGTTTCAGGTGGGGGTTGGTCTTCTCCAGGGCTGCGCTTAATCACCAATCCTGTTTGTGATATTCATGGACAAGATATTGAGGTGTTGTGGTGGGGAGGGGTTGCGGTTTGGTGGCCTAGGGATCTCATTGTTTCTTTTTGCAGATAATGTGGTCCTGATGGCATCATTGGTCTGTGACCTCTAGCACTTACTGGATCGGTATGCAGCCTAGTGTGAAGCAGCTGGGGTGAGGATTAGCATCGCAAAATCTAAAGATATGATTCTCAGCAGAAAACCGACAGAGTGCCTACTCCAGGTAAGGAATGAGTCCTTACCCCAAGTGTTCCTTCCACCGCCCAATTACCTACTCAGATGAGGTCCCATCTTTACTGTACATAGCTTGGATGGTTCCACGCTTCCCCCTTCTGAGGTGGCGGACGGTTTTCCAGAAACATTTTATTGCCGACCGAAAGTCTTTCTCAAGTCTCGAGTTCTTATCCCAAATGAAGGAGTTTAAGCACCTCGGGGTCTTGTTTGCGAGTGAGGGGACATTGGAGCAAGAGATGGGCTGGAGAATCGGAGCAGGGTGAGCGGTATTGCAATCACTTTTCTTGGGCTGGGCGATATGGTCCAAAAATTATATCCAGATATATTTAAGTTGAATACCGACACAATATATTTTTTTTTTCTATAAAGTGGGTCAAATGTTCAGGAGAAGACGGAGAAGTGAATTTGTTTTATTTTTAGCGATTTAATTGTAGATGTACATGGTTAAATCTATAGCAGAGAGGTTGTGAATATTGCAGCTACAATGACAGTTTAATCAATTTAATCCACATTTATTTTTGATTACAGGGTACCTTGTAATACTAGCTGGCTACCTAAAGCTATATCAATATAAACGATATGGTCTAATTTTATATTTCTTTTGAAAATATACCGATATACATAATATCGATATATCGCCCAGCCCTAACTTTACCGCACCGTCGAAAAGAGAGCTGGATAGCCGGATGGCAAAGCTCTCGATCTACCGGGCAATTTTTATTCCTACCCTCATCTATGGTCATGAAGGGTGGGGCATGACCGAAAGAACAAGATCACGGGTACAAATGGCCGAAATGGGTTTTCTCAGGCGGGTGGCTGGCTTCTCCTTTAGAGGTAGGATGAGAAGCTCGGCTATCCGTGAGGAACGCAGAGTAGAACCGCTGCTCTTTTGCGTCGAACGGAGCCAGTTGAAGTGGTACGGGCAACTGGTAAGGATGCCCCCTGGGCGGTGTTCCAGGAACGCCTAGCTGGGAGGAGACCTCGGGGAAGACCCAGGACTAGGTGGAGAAATGTTATCTCCACACTGGCCTGGGAACGTTTCAGAGCTTGCTAATGTGGCTCAGGAAAGGGGAAATATTTGGGGTCCCTTGCTGGAGCTGCTGCCCCCTCGACCCGACTCCGGATAAGCAGGAGAAGATGGATGGATGGATGGATGTGCAAGTAGAAACGGAGACAAATGAGCATCATATTGTCCTTTAATAGTTTGCGTAGTTCTTCTTTAGTAAAATATTATTCTAGTTTACTTACATTTACAAGTGTTTGTTCCATCTTCAGCATAAAAGCCCTGCTTTGTGAGCGTGGGTGAATCACGTCAACTGAAAATCTCCAAAAAGACTTCCTGGTTAGAAAGTATTAAGGAACCTCTTCAGGGGGGCAGGGTCTGACTCTAGACTCTAGCAGCCATGACGTGTGGCGACAGGTGGTACTGCAGCATATAGGACCAACTGCCATACACACCCTATTCATGAATTAATTATCGGTTTAACTGCTCCGCAAAATTTTTTTTAAGTGCCGTATTTGGTTCATATGGTGCTTAATAATATTCTCTTTCTAACAATGTCAACAAAAGCAGTTTGGAGGATTGTTTGTCATGAGGTAATAATCATGAGGTAATAATCATGCCTGAGCTGCGCGTGCATGTCTCTTGTATGAGCAACAAGCAACGTACTTGTGTGCACAACATCAATCCTACTTTTAGTGTAAATGCTAAATATGAAATAAAACATGCCTACAAATATAACAGTACAGTCAAAAACAAAAATTCCTGTCATTTTATGTTGTATTATGACGCGCATGCACAAGGCTTAAGGTCGGGGACTCCAGTGTCGCAGACGTGTTATCAGGCTCACAACAAATAAAGATAATAAAGAGTCTGAACAGGGTGGGAAATGGGTCTATAATGTGTCTCCAACCACAGAAGTCAGTTAATATAAAAAAGAGGCATTTCCCAGAATAGCCAACAACAATGTAAACATACATGGCTAGGGATGTTTTGCGTATTGGGAATTAAATAGGTCCCCATCAGCTGTTCAACATTATTAATGCAGATTTTTCTGTCTTAGTCTGTCTCTCTATTATTATTTTTATTTTATTTATTATTATTGATTTTTGTTACATGAATCAACAGTTGTACAAGAGAGGAGAGGCCTCTACTGGCCAACAATGTCCTAACATCTGTAGCATCACTAGGAAATGTAAACTACATTACTGTATGGACCAAAGCTTATTTAGACTAAGCTTAAAAAGCTATATGTAAATGTAAACTGTCTAGGCTTGAAATATTGAAAAGCTTATTAAAAATCCATGCACATATCTTTTGACACACTGAATCTAAAAAGAGAAGTATATTCCTCTCTTTGTTTAAGAGGATGTGTTCAAATCAGCTCAATATAACCATCAAAGCGTCACGCTGTTCCCCAAAGCAATGAAAATTGATGTAATTAAATACGTTAAAAAATTAAAAAATAAAAAAACTTAAGTACAATATCTCTCCAGAGATATTCATTTATTCATTACATCTCTGAAGCAACGGTCTTTTCATGTCTTTTTCCTCTTTCTCACATGCTTTGAAAATCTCAGGTAACTAAAACATACATTAATACACAATATTCTATGAGGAGCCTTTGGAGTACCTTTGATGCAATAACATAATTCCTTCCTATACACCGGCACTGTCTGAGGGAGATAACCTGATTTTATTTCTGAATGAATTCAAAATCCTTAAGCAATATAACAGTAGCAGTATGGAACTGTTTGACATAATCGCTTAGACCAACTATACCAATGGCCCAGGGACAAATTATGTTAAATCCCATGCTGAGCTCAGCATCCTATACCGGCGGTACAGCAGGCCACCACATAGATGGCATGCACTTTATGGCCAGCAAGCCGCGCCCCTCCTTGCAGCCTCGCTCGGGTCTCTCCCTCGGCACCACCACTTGGACGTGAACCATTCGTCCCCTCACCTGCACCTTACAGGGCAACCTGAGCGCCTGTGGTGCTTTTTTAGTCCAGTGTAACGTCGTTTTTTAAAAGCAGCCTCTTTCCTACGCCACCGACCAATCGAGGATCTGCTTTTTAATAAACTGTCTCAGTGGAGCAGTGTTGGCCTGGGCTTCCGCTGCCTATGACGTCTTCATTCGGGAGATGAGGAAAGTGTTCGACCACCCAGTCTATGGAGGTGAGGCAGCAGACCAGCTGTTCTCGCTGCAACAGGGCACCCGCAGCACCGCGGAGATGGCCAAGGAGTTCCGCAGGCGGGAGCGGGTGAAAGTGGAAGGACGGAACACTACAGGCCGTCTTCGTGAGGTTCCTGGATGACCGGGTCGAGGATGCACTGGTGGCAACGGAGGAGGAGTTGGACCTGAAGCACTGCATAACTCGTAATATCAGAATCGACACTCACCTCCATGAGCGGAGCCGGGAGAGGGCAGCCAGGACCGCACCCCTCTACCACACACGTCTCCCCAACCGTCCCCCTCGACATGCCATCCCCGAGCCGAGGCCCGCCCACTATTGCTCCTGAAGCCATGCAGGTGGGTCAAGCTCGTCTCTCCGCTGAGGAGAGGAGACGGCGTATTCGTTCGGGGGTGTGCCTGTACTGCGGTCTGCAAGGCCACGGCGAGGCGTCATTCCGCGACTGTCCACCTGACCTGGCCCATTAGTCGCTGGAGAGGTTTTAATGGGCCGTGCCGACGCCACCTTTCCACACCGCCCTCTTCTATAGGCCACTCTGCTGCACGGCTCACAATCCTTCCCCCTGCCTGCACTCACAGATTAAGGGATGCCAGCTTCCTGGAAAGCGAAGTGGCACGCCAGTTTTGTCTCCCAATGGAGTCCGTCTCTGATCCCCAGGCTGTCAAAACCTTGGACGGCCGCCTCCCGGGTGAACCAGCGGACCGCTTCACTGATGTTGCTGCTGTCGACTGTGAGACCATCAGCCTGTTTTTAATTGACTGACCGTCTTCACCACTTTTATTGGGGCACCCGTGGTTGCATCAGCACAACCCACACCTCAACTGAGCTTCGGGTAGTGTTGTGGCTTGGAGCCCGGGCTGCCACTCTTCCTGCCCTCGACGACAGCCACTGACTCCCCTAGCCCTCCAGACCTGTCTCTTGTGTTGGCATGCTATCACGACCTAGCCACGGTCTTCTGCAAATACCGAGCCTCGTCGCTTCCACCACACTGGCTGTACGACATAGCCATCGAGCTGCATCTCCACTACCCCACATCCGTCTCTTTAATGTGTTCAGCCCAGAACGAGGGGCGATAGAAAGATACATACAAGAGTCGCTCGCTGCGGGCCTTATTCACCCCTCTACATCCCTGGTTGATGCAGGCTTCTTCTTCGTGGTGAAGAAAGACACTGGGTCACTGCGGCCCTGCATCAACTACTGTGGCCTGAACAACATCACCGCAAAGAAAACCTACTTGCTGCCCCTGATTGACTCCACCTTCACTCTCCTCCAAGAAGCTACTGTTTTCACCAAGCTGGACCTGCGCAACGCATACCACCTGGTCCGCGTGCGGGAAGACGAGTGGAAAACTGCCTTCAAGACACCCATGAGCCATTTTGAATACCTGGTCATGCCGTTCGGCCTCACCAACGCCCCAGCGGTGTTCCAACACCTCGTGAAAGACATGCTGATGAACATGCTACACCGGTTCATTGTGGTGTATCTAGACGACATCCTTGTCTTTTCTTGAGACCCCGGCGAACACCCCCAGCACGTTCGACAGGTCTTACAGCGTCTCATGGAGAACCGGCCCTACATTAAGGCCGAGAAGTGCCTATTCCATGCCACTATGGTGCCCTTCCTGGGCTACATCCTGGAGGGTGACCGAATGTGGATGGACCCCGCCGAGGTATCGACGGTGACCCATTGGCCCACACCTGCCACCCGGAAGGACCTGCAGAGATTCCTCGGCTTCGCCAATTTCTACCGCCGCTTCCGAAATTACAGTTGCCTGGCGGAGCCCCTCACCAGCCTCACCTTCACCGCCCAACCTTTTTGTTGGTCCCGGGAGGCGGAAGAGGACTATTGCCTTGGTCTTCAGATGGAGATACCTGGAGAGGTGTGATTGGGAGGAACAGCCTCCCTGATCTAAACCTGAGCAGGCAATTGTTGTTAGACTTCTGTGCTAGTCATGGACTGTCTATAACAAACACCATGTTCGAACATAAGGATGCTCATAAGTG
>JAODOY010000013.1:2088350-2110751 GCA_025399855.1 Forbesichthys papilliferus | reverse complement strand
ATAGATATATAGAGATAGATAGATATATATATAGAGATATAGATATAGATAGAGATATATAGATAGATAGAGATATATATCATATATATATATAGATAGATAGATAGATAGATAGATAGATAGATAGAGAGAGATATATATATCTAGATATATACACACACACTAATTATTACTCAAGAAAATTAAAAACCCACACCACTCAACTGTTGTGTGAAGATGAGAGATACTGCCCTCTAGTGGTGAACAATAAAATAAAAAGGTACTCACGCTCCCACAATACTGACGCTGCCCTCTCTCTCAGGGTTTCCCAGACATTTGACTCTGCCAGCACGCTCGTAGAAGGAGGCCAGTCGAGCACCCAGGTAGGCAGGATAACCACTGTCTGCGGGGCGCACACAGAACCATACACCAATGTGTAGCTTCCATTCGTCATCACTTAACACCATCCACCTTTCATTAAAAGGCACCCTCCTTGATTGTGTTACATAGCAGCCACAAAACCACCACTCGCATTCCTAGCTCAGTTTATGTTGAAAAACAACAAGCTGGGGGGAGTCGGGAAGAGAACAGTGCAAGCTTATGAGCTCTGTTGGAGGAGGGGAAGAGAAGAGAGCAAGCCGGGGCATGCTTACGACTTCCCACCCACACAGGAAACAACCACACTAAATAACAAGTTAAGCACACCTGACAAATCACACTGTACTTCAAGAAATATTACATAATATATACAGTATATGTATATACACATATAAGACAAACTAAATCATTTCTCAACTCTGCAAAGCATTAGGCCACCCCTCGGGGGGCAGGTACTGCTGTTGACCTACCTGCAGGCATCTCAGCCAGACGGCCAGAGATCTCTCTAAGAGCCTCGGCCCAGCGAGAGGTAGAGTCAGCCATCATGCTCACGTTGTAGCCCATGTCCCTGAAGTACTCCGACAACGTGATCCCTGGCAAGACACATTCAACGTTAGCACACACAGCCCACTTAACATTCCACCAATCACAAGAGAGAGAGAATGATTGATAGATAGATAGAACTCAGACCCAAAAACCTGAGTACATCTGTTTAATTAATTTAATAAAAGTAACATTTTAGGAAAACCAGACTGAAATACAATAATGATTTCATTGCAAAAATTGCAATTGTCGGGCTATTAATAATTAGTGAACCCAAAAAATGAAACCAAAATGTTGCTAAATTAAATAGATACATTTTGTCTAAAGTATTTAACCAGATACCTGTGTAGATAGAGGCTTCTCTGGCAGCCACGGGCATGTTAGAGGTGTTGGCTACCAGGGCTGTTCTCTTCATGATGCTCTCAGTCTTGCCGTCAACCTCCATGGTGAGCTGTTGGCCAGACATTCAGAACACTGTCAGAACATTCTGGCACTCACAGACACTCCGGAGGAGAGGGCCGACCGGCGGATTCTGAACGCTACAGACAGACACACACCTCCGGGAAGTCTCGCAGGACTTCCGACATTTCGTTGCCGCGTTCCCCGCAGCCTACGTACACGATGACGTCGCTGTTGGAGTATTTGGACAAGGACTGGGAGATTACGGTCTTCCCGCAGCCAAAGGCTCCTGGAATAGCCGTGGTTCCCCCCTGAACACACCTTCACAAAAGGGGAAAGGAGAGACATGATTGGTTGCTGTGCTGTGGCAGGAACGACAATGATGGCAAACTGTAGAGGACAGATATTTCACTACTGTAGGTCAAACCAAATTCATACAGTGTGTTAGGACTTCCAAAGCCCAATTTCCCTCCTGTGATTAATATAATACCCAACTACCTAGTCTCAGTTTATCCACACTTAATGTATCTCTTTACTTTGAAGTGTTGAAGAGACCTCAGAGTCTTTACAGCCAGATGACACAGTATGTTCAGAACAGACATGGAATGTGCAGAGAGGAAACAGGAGCGTATGAGACGGACGAGGTCTTACGGGAAGAGGGCATCCAGCACTCTCTGTCCAGTCAGGAGGGGGTGGTTGGCGGGAAGCTTCTCTGTGACCGGGCGGACTTGTCTGACAGGCCACACCTGGACCATGGTGAACTTCTCCTTGATCCCTTCAAACTCCAGCTCCATCACCACATCCTGAACGACCACACACACACCAATATGATAATCTACCAGGTGTACATGCACACACACATACCACTATTTTTCCAAACTTGTTAATAATTCCAAAGTCAATATTTTCCACTATTATTTAAAGCAGCGACCAATTGAAGTAGAATATGCTTAAATGCAGGAGGGAGGAACTCACAGTGACGTCGTAGTTCCCAGGGGGAGCCACATACGTGACAGTCCCTCTGTTTTTAGGGGGCATCATGATCTTGTGCTTGATTAGGGAGTTTTCAAACACCATCCCATAAATGTCTCCACCTGTGATGTGACTGCCGCACTGAAAGTGGGAAGAAGAGATGGATCAACGAATGCACCAAAATAATGAGCATGCCTTTTAAATTAAACTGGAACTTAAGAGTTTAAAGCTGGATCGAACAACTTGACCAAGTAGATTTGTACATGGTGGCAAGGCACCGAGCAGTGGAATTATTTTCCTGAAGCATAAACCATAAATCACTTCTTGTTTTCCCAGTATCTTTTACAACGCTGTACTTTTCAGTACAGTCCAGTATAGTCAGACACATTAGCGACTCACTTAGGCTTAGAAAGACAATTATAATACAAAGAAAAGCACTGATTGCACAATTCTTTGCAGACGCTGATTTCAATTTTGGTGAAAGACTCCCATGACAGACAAACATAAGAGCTTATAATGGCACCCGGTGCCCTCATAAGTCATGCCAGAGTTGTCTCCACTGGCGGTTATGGATGGTACAGCATTATAGTATTGGATAATATTCAAATCTGCAGCTGGGTAGGATATTGTCCAAGTCAGACCACATACCACCAACACAGCATTTAGCAAAACAACAGATAACCATCTGACATCAGTGCAGGTCATCTGTCATTTGCACATAAGCCTGTGGCAGTCAATGAAGCGAATATCAACATACCAGTGCATTCCTACTAATTACTTTAACAATTCAAATATACTGTGTGTATAAACATTTATGTATACAAGCAAACAACCTTTTTCTATGTTAATTAAGATATAGTGACATAATTGCATCCTGAGCAGAGAATGAGATCACAAAACCCTTTGTATGTGTTGTAAGCTGAGCTACATTGTTCTTTGTTTAATATAAAAAATAAAAAATAATTTTAAAACACCTATCCCCATTTAATACACGTACCCGCAGGCTTTTGATGGGGGAGAACTCCCACTTCGAATCTCGGTTGAGGGCTCCGATGTTCACACCGCGGGGGATGTAAATGCTTTGTGTGAGGTCATTAATGTCCTTCAGGGGGCGCTGGATACCATCAAAGATTGAGCCCATAATGCCAGGCCCCAGCTCCACGGAGAGAGGCTTCCCTGTACGGAGAACAGGGTCTCCCACAGACACACCAGCTATGACAAGGCTCAGGAAAAGACACCCAGAGTTTTGATTGACAATCCGAATACATCATCAACTCAGTCAGTCAGTCAGTCAGTCAGTCAGTCTCAATAACTCTAGCTAAACTTCAAAGCAAAGCGTAGCACTACAGCTTTGTTGATATGAGCTATGATATTTATGTTACTATTTACGGAGCCAGTACTGTGTCGAAATATTGGATTTTTTTTCCAACACGCACAGAGAATGGTAAGATAGCAAAACATGAGGAGATAAACTATACCTTACAAACCACCTTAGAGACCATCATTAACAAAGTGGAGAACACCGCTGACAACAACAAAGCCTTAGAACTACTTCACATTGCGTTGCAATACCCCTTGCTGCGGAGGGTTATTGCTTTGATTTGAGCTCAAAGTAAGCAAGCGTTCTCCAGGACAACTAACCCTGCCTTTAAACCTCATATCTCAAAATGCATCTTCACTGGCCAGGTCCATACCCCATTGTCACTTGCCTCAAAATAGTAATGTCCGCCATCCCTCTGAGGATGGCGCTAATGCACCTAATATCGCTTGCCCACCTAAAGAGGAAGTTTACAGAATTGTCTTTACCATGGCAGCTGCTGTGGTAGATGAGAGACTACACTTACATCAACACAGAATTCACCCTGTAATGCAAAATAGGACAGCAAGAGGATACACGTCTCTTCGTAGACCTGGATGGTAGCCATGTCACCCTCCAGCCTGATAATCTCTCCCACCAGCTCACAGTGGCCCACGCGAACCAGCTCGTACATGGCAGCCCCCGCCATGGCCGTCGCTGTCACCACTGGAAGGGAAGCATAGACAAGTTGGGATGCCACCATGATTTCACACAGCAACAGTAGCTAGCATCCCTGCTGACAAACCTCTCAGCTAACGTTAAGTAACTGATCACGGGTGGCAGTGAATAGCCCACTCCTGCAGTGCATGCTGGATGTTCCGAAGTGGGCTTTTGAGAATAGCATTTACGAACGATGCGACACATTCACTCACTGAACGAGTTTATTAGTCACGCTGACAAGCACGGTCACAATACACCGCTCACTATTGGGGTCTGACTTTTCAATTAATTTGTGTATATCATACATTTGTGTTGACAATGGTGTGTGTGTGTGCTTACCTGGTCCAGAGACTCCATGAACGTATCCAAATTCACTCTCTCTGTCCTCATCTCGGATCCTGGGCAGCTTGGACATGTCCATCCTTGCAGGCTAGATATGTCTAGGACTAGGAGAGAGAAATAATTAGAGATAGCAAGCAACAGGAAATACCAAAAAACACGAGGGAGAGAGATTGGTTGGAGATCTGCATTCCATTTTAGCTACATTGTCAATCATTGAACCAGATTTCTGCGCCTGCTAGTCCCCGTACATAGGCCTAGCTGTTACGTAAAACATAACATATTTTAATAGTGTACACCAGACTAAAATTACCATCGTTCACTTCATGGTAGACTACACAGGTCACAACATCAAATAGTGAAGACTACAACTCCCACTTCCTTATCCGTGTTTTCCAGCACCACTTCAGCAGTGACCTGATGAAAATGAAACTAACGTGTTCATTTTATAAAGCAAAAGGATTCTGTCTATATAGTCTACTCTTGGCATCTCACTGATTATTACGCTCATGTATCAATTATTAGGAAATACATACTTTTGCTGCCAAGACAACTATTTAAACTCAAAGCACATGATGACATTAATGTTTACTAGGGATTGTGAAGACATCCAGCCAGTGGCTATTATGGGTGGTATCATAGTAACACCTACTGGATCTCCAATTTAGCATTCAGCCAGCGCTAAAGTGATGCGACACAACTGAAAAACTTTGGCCACTGCCATCGGTGAATGTCAACTTATTTGCAGATGTCCAATTGAATATCAGTCAATACCGATATATCGGTGCATCTGATGTATACTGTGATATACTACTCTACCTATAAAATAATGGAATGAACATGAATATTATTCCAGGTTTAGTTTTATGCTACATTTACCAAACTTTGATTTTGAAACTAATCAAATCAGTGGAAAGAGTGGACCTACCAATCCCTAAGTCCACTGAACTTATGCCCTCCAACCAAAAACCTCCAATCAACAATGACCTAATAGATCAATAGCAAACCAGTGATTAAAATGTTCTGATGATCCACCTATTTTAGCTTAACTACACACATTCACTGTTTTGTATTATTGGTCTAAATATGGTTTAAAAAAAAGAGAAAAACAATACTCTAGTAATAACCAGAGGATGCCTTCAAAACACTCAGCCCTATCACACTTTTCTGCAATTACAATAATTATTAGGTAATCATGATTCACTGTAATTTGTTATTTCAATTTCATGGTGCATGGAAGCATGTCTTAAGAAACCATAGACTATATGACACTCCATCACATGATAGTGGCACATGACAGGCTAGTTGCAGTTTTAAGGAAATGGAAAACTCATGTTGGGTAAAACTGGGAAGTTCAAGTCCACTATATGTGGAAACAATTAAAGACATTTTTTTTTTAAGTTAAGTGTCCTAAAGATTAAAATACGGGCCTATGGATAACATGATGAAGCTATTTTGTGTAATAATTATACTGACTAAAAACATAATCTTAAACTGCCTTAAGGATCACAATGAATAGATAGCAAATGTATCCATTTCTTCCAAATATGCCCCATGTAGCTAAATCAAAGTAATACGGTACTATAGGTTACTAATTTCAGAGTCCTGAGCTGCCATACAAACCCAGGGCAAGACAGATGGAAAACAAACCTGCCAAAACCCTGTCTCTGTCTCATTAGCAGAACTATAAGACTGCGGACTACCCATTTACTGACGTATATCCACACTGAAATGTTACTCGCAAAAAATGTTACATGTAGGTGGTTGCTTATTCACAGAAACAACGTTAAAAGCTCATGATAATTCAATTATGCTAAAATGTTACTCTAAATACAATAGTTCCAACCATAAAACACATTAAGCAGTGTTGTGATATTAGGTAACATAATAACACTACGCCACCCCTAAAAATATATTTTTAACTGTAACCTGCAATTGCCAAAACTGCATATGACACAGCAACCATAAGGTAATCTACATAATAAGGTACCGTACAGTAGCCTACGTAAGAGCGTCGCACAACGAGAAATACTAGTAATTTTGCATCCACTGGTTATTTACATTAATAATACTATTGTTAACTCTACAAATGGTTAGATATTAGAAAATGACATTTGCAAACAAGCCTGGCTTTGGCCTTGCAAATTGATGGCTCTGCCATTTTGGCGCATTTGAGTTAAATATCTCACGATCACATTTGATCAAAACTAACTGCAAATAGAATCACCACTATACTAGACAATAACAAAACAACATTAACAATACCTTCTGAAACGAATTGGTGTTTTAGTGCCTTGCCTCAAGACGAACTAGATGTAGGCTACTGGTGCGATGCGTGACAGCAAACTGTGATCAGCTGACTTCATTCACTCACGGATCGGTTTTGCTGCTGTAGTCCTGCAACTGCGGCCATTTTGGATCAATGACCTTTCAGATTTTAAATAGTTGTGTGTATAATGGTATCTACACGAGTGTTGTGTTTATGACTACATTACACTCAAGTGTAATACCAGTAGGTTGGGCGAATGGGATTGTGTACATTACAAAGTGCGGGTGTACATAGTGTACACAAATCACATGCACTTGTATGGTAAATATCCGCTGACGTTTGAGCCAAAATGAAGGGTATGTTGCTTACTATTAACTTCCACCAGTGCCTCTAGTCTTCCATTATTATAACTGGATGGACGGGAAGTCATCTGACTGCAACGATCTAAAATATGAATGTGTTGTTTGTTGTGAATCCAAGTGAATCCAATTAAATGTAGATATTTGCAATGGTTAAATCATACCCAGAAGTAGAAGAATAGTATAACAACTTTAATTAAAAAACATATTTGACAGAAAATGGCTGAATAAATTAGCATAAGGTAAATCGAAAGCAATAGCAGAATGCATGAAGTGTGGGGGTGCGCATGCGGAGGTCAGGGTTGACAGCTACCGTCGTGGAAGCAGTGCGCTTGCTAGGCTAACGGCGATCATCGCAACTAGCTACATGTGGAGGGTAAAACGGGAGACAACCCCGACCCTAACTCGTTTAAAAGCCCTCTTCTTGACCAAAACAGCCCTCAACGTAAACCGTATCGAGCCCGAGCGAGATTAGTGAGTTGCAATGAAGGGGTGAGTAAAACATTTAGAGCCGTGATTGAGTACTCACACAAGGAAAGTTTTTCATATTTTTTTTTCAACATGGGAGGCGGGGAGGCGACTGGGCACGATAGCTAGCTAGCTAGCTAACTTCTTTGCATTCTGATGCTGGTTGAAATTTGCTTTTCACAGCACTGTGTCTGAAATAGTTTGGAGACATCTTCTTGTTCACATCAACAAACTGGCAGATAACTATTATTAAGTTAGCCAACCAGTGTAGTTAACTAGTTAAATGTGTTGAGCTCCAAAGCTAGCTAGTCAATTAGACAAGCCTGAAGCCAGTTAACCCATTCCAGCCAATCCAGCTAGGAACCGAGGCTTTACGCCGATTACAGCTTGCCTACTAAAATGCCGTAGTAGTAGTACATAGTACTGCCAGTTAGCTAGACGGCTAGTTAAGCACAGGTCAATTTATCAGCTATTTGACATTTGTCATGTGGTGTTAACTGGTGACCAGTGTCTACGGTACTGTATTCCCGGCATGGTCATTGTATAATAGCTATCGGTGTTATGGTTTAAGTGTTGTATTAAGACCTACCGTACCGGTAATTGCTTAATTTCAAATAACATAGCAATCCTAATGTTCAATATGCAAACGTCATATCACCGATGTCACAACCTTAAATGTCAAGAGATGTTGGCAAGTGACTTGTCACAATTGGATGATTCTAGTGAGCAACACACGTGACCAACAGCTGTTCTGTCAGTATGATTATTTGCATGCAAATTTGTTCTATAAATACTATCGTGAACAATTTAAGCAAGTTAATCGTGGGGTGCACGATACTTTTCGTCAACGTAAGTGAATATCTCCTCATGAACCTATACCCTTAGTACGGTACCATACTGTAAAATAATACGGTAACCCTACAGCCATCTATGTAAATAGGAACATAAACAAAGTGGAGCAGACTGAACCACACAAGACATTTCCAGCCTTGGCAATACATGTTCAGTCAATGTGTAGCTCAAGTGTATTTGTTTTGATCTTAAGTATAAATAACAACCATCCTCCACAGCATGGCTTACTTTACCTATCATTTTTCTCCAGGGATGCTGGAGAATGATTTATTGTTGATATTTTAACTCAAAACAAAAATATATCTTTCCTCAGTGCCTAGGGTGCTCTCTCATATGACAAGCCCCTCTCATTGGACATGCATTATCAGTGCTAGGATGATGTGTCTGCACCACTTTGTGTTCCCATTTACAACGTCATGGCTGTGTAGTAACACCAGATGTGGTTCTCAGCTCAAACTCAGAACAAGCAGGCAGCTAGTGAGTTGCTGAATTTGAACAAATGCATTCGCTTACAATAAATGACTTTTTTTTTTATTTCTTATCAAGAAATGTAAACATTGTTACATTGTAGATGTCAAATATTCTTGCTGACTAACATTTTGTTATAAGCATTTTTTTTCTCTATATATCTGTATAACTATGTTACATTGTGGTAAATCCATTTAGTCATAGCAGTACATGACTAGTCATGTAACTGTATTGTAATGATCTGGCTAAAACAGCATCTGTTGTAAATTAGTTTATTTTCACAGTGTTTGATCATTTATAATCACTGTTCCCAGGTACATTTTTTTTAAAAATTGTATTAATTTTTTTCTCTCTCAATTATCTAATTGTCAGTTTTTTAACCGTTTTGCTTTTGTTCCAGTAGCCGGATCGAGCTGGGGGATGTCACACCCCACAACATTAAGCAACTGAAACGCCTTAACCAGGTCATCTTCCCCGTCAGCTACAATGACAAGTTTTACAAAGATGTGCTAGAAGTTGGGGAGCTTGCAAAGCTAGGTGAGAGATTACTTTGAGTATTTGTTGTTGTTTGTGTGAATGAATGAAGGTGTCACACACACACACACACGTAGCAAATTACATGAAGCACCCATTCTTTAACAAATTAATCCTTAGTGCTTTTAAATGTAAAGTCAGCTATTGCAAGCTAAATGTAAGCTAATACACTTTTTTTGTCAAATTCAACATATATCTCCTTGCACTTCACCAGCATACCTTTTTCTGTGTATGTTGAAAAAGTTATTTGATGCATACACAGCCCTGGCTCTGTAAATAGTAACATGAACATCGCTCATATCAACAAAGCCGTAGTACTACACTTCAATATGCATTTCTATGTGTGAGGCGGTGCAGCGGACGACCGCGGAGCGATACTGTTTTAATTTGAGATCAAAGTTAGCAAGAATGCCTTGTAAATGTATTCATATATATTCTTTATTTTTTAAGCATACTTCAATGACATCGCAGTAGGGGCTGTATGCTGCAGAGTGGATCACTCCCAGAACCAGAAGAGACTGTACATCATGACTCTTGGTTGCCTAGCACCATACCGCAGACTAGGAATCGGTAGGGAACAAGACTAGACATAATGTAACCTGTACTGCATTGCGCTTGATGATGTTATGTTGGTGTCAGTGCCTTGACACTGTTTCTATGTAGGTACTAAGATGCTGAATCATGTGTTAAACATCTGTGAGAAGGATGGCACCTTTGACAACATTTACCTGTGAGTTTCTAATATCGCTAGTAGCAGAATGTATGATTTGTTTCTGTAGCGTGTTAATGAGTTGATTTGAAAATATGAAGTGACTTACTGTGTTGTCAATAAGTGGATGTCTTGTCTTCCCATCTCAGGCACGTGCAAATCAGCAATGAGTCGGCCATTGACTTTTACCAGAAGTTTGGCTTTCAGATAATTGAAACGAAAAAGAATTACTACAAAAGGATAGAGCCTGCCGATGCACATGTGCTGCAGAAGAGCCTGCGCAGTCCCTGTGCCGCCCCCACCGGAGAGCTGCAGAAGGCAGAGTAGGGGCACAGCTTTTGGATGCGGCACAGCCGTGCCAACCTCCACACAAACAGGACTGTGATAAATGCCCCAGGGTCGACACTTTCTTCAAAAGACGTTAAGAGGAAACCAATTTAAAGTACAAAAAGTGGCTGCATTTGTTTTGCAAAGAGTACCCTTAATTTTGCTTCCCCACCTTCCCCCCACCCCTTTGTTCATTTAGAGACTTAAAATACAAAATGTTCAAACTCCCAAGTGTTCCTATAGTTAAAGCTACCAACTTTAGACTTTTAGACTTGGTGGAGGGGGTCGTTTGTATTTGAGATTTTAATGCAGTTAAAAAGGGGCATATTTTACTATTTGAGCTGAAAGAAACAAATGAGGTGAAGCGGGAATATCTTTTGAAAGACCATCGCTGATATCATTTCCCTGCTGGTTTCCTTGGAGATATGAACCGAACTAAGAACCACATCGCTTCTCCACCTGAATCCTGGGACCTATGGGAACACCAAGTCTGTTAATGTCAAGTGTTGCGGAAGACCCCCTTAGTATGGGCTTGACGAAGGCTGAATGGTTTCAAAGCTGATTTGGGAAAGATGGGTGCCACTCATTATTTCTAAACAACTTTATTTCTCAACCTGTTTGAATTCCCTTTATTATTTTTTTCCCCCCACCACATTGGGATGGTACATGGCTCAGAGATTCTCCTGGGTTTGTTTAAAAGGCAGAAGCTATCAAGAAAATGTAGGAGCAACAGAACTTAAAACTGTATTTAGAAGGGTGATTGATTTTTGTCATCTCACGTTTTGGTTAGGGAACCAAATAGCAAGTTGGATCAGATTTAGGCATACCTATCCACATAATTGGGATGTGCATCAGAGATGTTTTTTTAGCAGCTCAAGTGTCTATCTTCCAACGCATAGATGGATCTAAATAATTTTGCCACCATATGTAGCCAGCTATCACAACCTCAGTCAACTCGACTTCCCTCTCTGTCTCCATAATGTGTGTTTGGATCATCACCTGCTCCTTGATTAGATTTGTAAGGTTGCCTGATAGTCTGGGTGCTTGCATAGTATGGCCTTACAAACAGCATACTGCCCAGGGGACGCTCTGATGACCCTTCTGCATGTTAGGAGAGTAGTGTCCTCTCCACTGTAGTATAAGCATGTTCTTTTTTTTCTCTCCTTTTGAAGAATTTTATCTTTTCTGGAGCTCTATATTGTAAGACTTTTTAACCTCTAAATAAAGGATTACTATTTGCATTAATGTGTATTTTATTTGTATTCTATGCAGATAGACAGAGTATGCTTTTGTAGTATGGTGTACTTACACAATGTAACATTATAGCCTTCTAAACTCTCATTTGTGATTGGCCCATACTGCCATACTCTAAAATGCTATTGGTTTTTAACACCAGAGCGCCCACCCATTCTGTTTGATACTAGGTTGTAACCAGATTGTTTTGAGATGAGTTGAATACCTGCTATCTCCTAAGCCAAAAGTTTGCATTTGACAGTCAGGAGGTCTCGAAAATGCGGAGGTTCAGGTCAGTACGAAGTTGCAATACTATTCAGTATATAGCATATAATCGCGGGAGGATTGGCAATGCATTTGCTTAAGCAATTACGTCCGTAAAGGTATGCTAGCGAGCTAGCTAAAATAAAAGGTAACATTAGCTTGTTGGCAAATTGGCTAAGCTGCCTGAGGTAATTGCAACAATAATGAAAGTATCGCTTACTGTTGACATCTATAACACACGTAAATATATAACTTTATCTTATTTGTGCAATATGTCAATGTTATAGTGCGTTACCTGGTCAATGAGTTTAGCAGTTCAGCTAGGATGATAAAATCTTCATCAGTGAGCAACTAACTATACGGTAACTCATCGCCTTGCTAAATTAACATTTCTCTTGAAACCATACCCTGCCAAGTGATTTATTTACTGAATATTGAATGCTATTAGTTAATATTTTGTATGTTATTGTGATTCATAATATATGGTCTGTGTTTTGAATACAGGTTGAGCGGTAAGGGATTTGAGGTCCAGCTGGTAAACGTGATGTGAGTTGCCTATCATACAGGCAACTGTTAGGACAGGATGCCAGAGATGACTGAAACCCAGGCCATTAGTCGAAAACCCAAGTAAGGAAGTAGCAGCGCTAACCTATACTAATAATGAAGAAAGTGAAGGTAGTGAAAAAACACATTCTAATATTGTTTGATGTACGTACATTACAGAAAGAAGAAAAACAAAGAAACTCACAATGCAGGTAAAACATCCTGTGGATAAATTATAGTTTTAGGCTATTGATTGAACACTGATGCACTGTGCCAGCCTGTTTCATACAGTAATGCATTTTCCTTTGTTTAGTTGAGAGGCACAGAAAAGAGAAGATCAATGCTGGTATCAACCGCATTGGTGCCCTCCTACCATTTTCCCAAGGACTGAAACAGGTAAGACTCAAGCTTCTTTGTTTGGTTTCTGCTGTCCATCTAAATGTTGACTGTAAAATCCAGTTGGTCCCATTACATCAGGTCTATATAATCTTTCTTCACTATCTCTAGAGTAAGAACGTGATCCTGGACAAGGCTTTCTGTTACATTACAGACTTAAAGAAGCAGAATGATGCAATGCTTCTTGAAGGAGGAGATAAAGGGCAAGGTGAAGTGAGGCCATTTGTTTGTGTTATGAATGTTGTCCTTAACTGTGCCCAAACGCAATGGATTCCCTGATTTACAAATTATTATATATATATATATCTGTGTGTGTATTTATATATATCTGTGTATTTACATTACTGATGCTGACATGCTGTATCTCAGATAAATTAACTGAAATGACTTGCCTCCTCTGTGCAGCGGAGGAGATTCGCAGACTGCGTCGTCAACTAGAGGAACTGCGGAAGGAGACCTCCCGCTACATGGACCTCCTCAAAGCCCACGATATCAACATCCTGGAGGACCCCACCGTCCACTGGAAGGGCAAACAGCGCTGTGCCCAGGTGGCCAAGGTGACGCCCACTCACCAGCTCCCGAAAGGAATCATCGTCTACTCCAACGGGAACGTGGTATGTCCCGGAACGAAGGAGTGTAACCCGGGAAAACCGGCGTCCGAAGGCGTCGCGACTCACCCACCTCCCGACGTGGGTGCCGGGGCGAGAGTGAACGGAGCCCTTCTGCACCTCAACACGTCTTCCTCTGCCCATTCCTTGCCTCCTGAGGCATGCGTCCCACCCACAGTATCCCCGCCGGCCCTGAGGGCGGCAGAGCAGCGAGTGGTGGAAACGCCGGCCCCTCCTCTGCCGCCTTCCGTGTCTTACATCACCCTCCACATCCCCACGGTAACCTCCACCCTGCCTCAGCCTCCCACCCCGGTGCAAAGTCTGACTATCGCTGCCGGTCCAGCCCCGCAGCTCCCCGCTCAGTGCCCTGCCACTACGCTAGTTCCAACCCTCAGCACGTCCGCGCACGGTATACCCATATCCAGAGCGCTTGTGTCGGCAATCGGCACGCAAGGCCCCGCCATCACCACCGTGAGCTACAGCACCATACCCATCAACTCGGACCTCCTCAGGGCCGGGGCGGCCGGCAGCACGCAGACCACGTGGACAACGTTGCAGCTAACGGGCAACACGGTTCAGCCGCTCTGCCAGAGCGCGAGCGCCGCAGATTGCGCCGGCTCCCGCCAGAACGTGCAGCTCGCCACGTGCCCCGTCGTAGGCAACAGAGCCTCCGTTCAGCCCATTCAGATCCAGGTGCGACCTCAGCTGCCCGCGCAACAGGCGCCCGTTACCGCACGCGTCCAAGCACAGTCCGTCCAGAGGCCTGCTCAGCCTCATTTAGCTGCCCTTACCCAGACACAGCCCCAGTGTGCCGTCCTCCCCCAGTCAGCCGCTGTGCCCCAGCCCTCTGTGGCGGTCTCTCAGCCCCAGGCAGCTGTGCTCCCCCTCCTCCAGACCATGCAGGTGCTACAGGTCAACCCGAACGCAACGACGGCGCCGCAAAACGCCAGCAGCCCCAGCGTGGTCATCCTGCAGCAGGCCAGCAGCTGCTCGGCCCAGTCGGCGGCGAGGGAGGAGTTAACCCCCTGCCCGCAGGCCCCCTGCCAGCATATTGTGATCATCCAAGCTGCCGCCCAGAATGCGGCGGCCCCCCAGAACCCTCAGGTCGGCATTGTGCCCGCCGCAGTGCCCGCCGCAGTGCCCTCCGCGGTGCCGGCGGTGTCCGCTCACAGCGCCACAACCAGCTGCTCGACCTCCGCTACTAGCATGCAGACCGTCGGGGGAAAGCAGCTGATCCATATCCTCCCACGTCCCCTTCCCCACCAAGTCACACAGGCCGCCCCCGCTCAAGCCACGCCCCCGACCCCGCAGACCATCACTGTGAACGGCCAGGTGTTCGCTCTGCAGCCCATTAAGGCTTCAGACAAAGGTGGTCTCTGCGGGAGCCAGCTACAGTTAGTCCAGCCCACCACCACGGAGGAGCCCACCACTAATGTGGCCCTCAACAGCTTAGGGGCCCTCAGCAGCCTCAACCAGAGCATCTCTCAGGGTCTTCCCCTTACCGTGTCCAGCCAGAGCAGCGTTCAACGGCCCACTGTTCCCCCCGCGGTCGTCCAGCAACCGCAGCCGAACCCCCCTCCTATTACGGCCTCTGTGGCCGCTCCCACTCAGCCTGCCAGGCAGCTGCAGTCTTCGTCTGCCAACTCACTTGCACCGGGGAGAGCGGGTGCCTCCTTCAAGGCCCCGGGGAAGAGGCCTCGGAGAGTTTTGGCTTCTAGAAAGGTCCCGGCTAGAAGGACCAGGCCAGTCAGGAGGAAAGAGCGCAAACAGGTCCAGATCGCTGCTGCCGTCAGCGCCAGTTCTGTGGCTGCTTCGGGGGGAAATCGGACCAATAAACACACTGTACCTCCGGTGGTTCAATCGTCTGTGGTTAAAGTTACCGACCGCCCCCCGCTTACGTCCACAGCTAGTGTGTCCACACAGTGTAGCGAAGTAACCACACATGGCAACAACACAGGAAACTGTGTCTCTCCTCCAGCAACCCCCCTAAAAACAATCACTATCTGCAGTTCATCTGGCAGTTCAACTTTAGTAAGTCCGTCTCTCCCTCAAAACGCAGCCGCTGTCCACGGCGCAGTCTGCGTGTCTCAGAGTGGACCTGCTGCTAGGGTCAGTGCAACACAGAACACGGTGGCTCCTGGACATACAAGCACCGCTGGTGCACGAACAGCCGTCACCCTTGTCAAAGTGACAGCGGCGAAGCCTACAGCTGTGGCCACTGAGAGCAAACAAGCCTCAGCGGTTGGCTCTGCTATAACCGAACCCACAGTTCCACAGAGCAGACAGCCAGTGGCTACTACAACAGCTTGCACTGTCAGCTTTGCTAACGCAGCGGCGACTAGCTCTACTGCCACCGCCGGGTGCGGTTCTAAGCAGGGCAGGCCTACTGCGGCATGTGGCGCAGAGGTTTCATACACGCCCACGGGCGCTGCCCCAGCAGCTCCGGCACCTCCAGCTCCAGCGCGTCTCACCGGCATTGCTGCAATTGCACCGACAGATTCGGCGGCACAGACGACCCAGCCCACTACATCGGTGTGTCAGCCCCAGATGTCCGCCAAACAAGACCCCCAGCCTTGCCCCAAGCCCCAGTCGAGACCCGCCGCCTCCCCTTTGGGAGCTGCTGCCAACGCACCCCCTTCGTCAGCGGCCTTTTCGGGAGTAGCGCCTGCCTCCGTCACTGCGGAGCTCAGGAAGAGGGTCTCTGCGAGCAGACCGCCGACACAGGAGGCGCACGCGGACGTTCCCTCCCATTCCGCTGACGTCAAACAGCCTCATGCTCTCAGGAAGGACCGAGAGGCTCCCAAAGAGTGCCACCCCACCGCAGTAGTGGAGAAGGAGAGGCTAGGGCCTGTAGCTGCTGAAGCCCTCCCTCGAAAGGAGCACGTTTTACCTCAGCCGGTCTACACCAACCTGGACCACGAAGCAATGGAGAACCGGCTGACGTCCGGCCGACAGGCAGACTCTCCCATGTTGGCCGGGGGAAGGGGCTTTTCCGTAGCATCCATGCTGCCTCAGGGCCAAAACATCAGCGCCTCCACCGGCTCCTTCGGCACGTTTACGTTCACGTCGGAGCAGGCGGACATGCTGGCTCTGGCCATGCTGGAGCAGGACAGCCCCGGGCGGAGAGCGATGGGCGGCTGCTGCGGGGACCGCGGCTCTTCAGCGACCGCCGCCACGTCCCCCTGGGATGCCACCAGGACCCCGACTGAGCCGACCAGCAAGGAGAGAGTTTCGTCAGGCCAGCCGGGAAAGGTGGCCAAGCCCGTGAGCGCGGCGGCGGCGCCTAAAGCCCCCGCCCCGCCGCCCGTCAGGACCCACGTGGGGGAAGGCTCTGTTGGCAGACCCCCGGGAGCCAGGCATCCACAGAGCATCTCGTACTCCCAGGCCCAGCCGCAGAGGGACGGCGTGGGCAGCCTCAGCGTCAACAACCTGATACGGCCCAGCTCCGGCCACCAGCCCTACCCCGCATCCCCCACTCTGTCTGGCCTGCAGGGCTCCGTCCCGTCCCCCGCGGGGACCCCGGCCCACCTCTCCCAGTCCTCCAGCAGCGCCCTAGCGCCCTGCTCCGGCACGGCCCAGATGGGCGATTTCGCCCCCCTCAAGAGCGCCCTCATAAGGGCTCAGCCCGCACCAGGCATCGGCGAGCGCCACCTCAAGGCCATTTCCAAGCGGCAGGCCCAGGAGGAAGCCATGTTGACGGCGTCCAAACGGCCAAAGCCCTGCCCCCCTCCTCCTCCGCCGGCGGCCACGACCACCGCGGGCCGTCTGGAGATGAAGACCCCAGACCATGGCCAGATGATGGCGAGCCAGATGCCGGCCGGCTCCTCGGTCATGACCAGGGTCAGCCCCGATGATGCGGGCGCCCTCTTCTCCACCAGCTCCTTCATGAACACGGTGCTGCGGCCCGCCGACGCCCACTGCCCTCCGCAGATTCCCCCGGAGCAGAGCCAGCCGGGGGTGCTCCACCTGCCCCAGGGCCACCCCCAGCACGCGGCCTCTCAGGCAGGCCAGCACCTCGGGGTGAACCCCTACATGAAGCAACAGCAACAACAACAACTACAACAACAGCAGCAGCAGCAGCAACAGCAGCAGGAGCAGCAGAGACACCAGTTGTACCATCTGCAGCATCACCTGACCCAGCCCGACTCCGCGCAGCTCCACTCACTCCACCAGAGGGCGCTGCAGCAGCAAGACCAGCAGCACATCCATAAGAAGAGGGGGCTGGTGAGAGGCAACCAGAGCGGCTCACCGGCCACGCTGCAACAGAAGCAGCAGCAGCAGCATCACCTGGATAAGACAGGGGTTCAGCAGCACCCACACCAACAACAACAACAACAACAACCGCAGCATCAACAACACACACAGCAGCAGCAGCAGCAGCATCCACAACAGCAGTCACAACACCAACAGCAGAGCCAACATCAACAGTCCCATTCACAACAGCAGCACCAACAACAACAACAACAGGCCCAGCACCAACAACAACAACAACAGGCCCAGCACCAACAACAACAACAGGCCCAGCACCAACAACAACTGCAGCAGCAGCAGCAGAACCACTCCAGACACCAACAGCACCTTCAGCAGCATATCCAGCAGCAGCAGCACTTCGGGGCTCGCCACCAGGAAAAGAGCTGTGAGGGCCAGGCATCGGGACCCAGGGGACACCACGGAGGTCTCATGACCCAGCAAGACATCCTCAAGGTCGGTTGTAACTAGGGATGCACCGATCAATCGGAAGGAGATTGTAATCAGCAGATTTCCACTGAAAATATCAGTGGTAGTTTGATGTTCCTTTCTAATGGCCGATACATGGCTGTCGCAGGCGGGTTAGAAAGACATTGCTTTATTAAAATTACTGTAGCAAGGAATTATCTATCCAATATCTGTAAAAACTGACATTTGACAAACCTTCAAGTTTTTGACTGTTCTCTGCAAATATATGCTTATAATCATGTTTTTCCTCTAAATCACTTTACTCTACAATGTAAAGTCAGGGTTAGTCATTCTCGTGAACGCTTGCTACCTTCAAGCTCAAATCATAACAATATTCCTTGCCGCACACATTGGAACGCATTGTCGCATTGTGAAGCAAAGCGGCTTCGTTGCAATAGCTGCCTATACCTTTTGTACGACAACCAGAGAGACGTGACATTGGCTGGGTCCCAGTAGCAAACCGTGACCCTCGACACAGGTCCTTCAGTGTCACCACGAGAAGACAAAGGTTGCATATGCAATCATACTCGGTGCGCAATGCTTAAGGTTGCCTACGTTTAAGCATTGACTTTATAGTAATGTATAAGTAATGCTAACTTCACACACGCCACGTGCATACGATACAGTACAGTCTGGTCTACATACTTGCTGTAATAAATACACTGTAATGTGTTTATCAAAAAGCTTGATCCTAACAGCCCTAGGCCTCCACAAACACGCAGACCAACCTTGCATGTTGTTTTCACAAGCAACAACCTACCCAAACAGACTACGCCTCTTTATTAACTATTAATTATATTAACTGACAACAACTAAGATAACAGCCGTGGTCCTTACCTCTCTCACCTGAATAAGAACGCAGAGCCTACTATTTTAAAGGTGTAGTTTGTCAAATCTACTCTCTATTTTATTTCAATATGGTTAGGGCGTAAACTATAATTATTTTGCTCATTAGTATAATGTTGGTTCCAGTGACTTTGTATTTATTTATTTATTTTTTTTATGTACTCAATTGTTTTTGCTAATCATTGTACTATTCTTCTTTTAGTGTTCAGCCTGCCGCCTTGTGGCCAGAATGATGCACACAGTAGCTTACTACCATTGCCCAGTCTAAATACCTGCCATTGTCCCTGCAGGCCGGTCAGGAGCACAGCGCCATGCAGAGGCTGCTGAACTCCCGCAGCCTGGAGCAGCAGCTCAGCTCCCAGCCCAGCATCCCCGCCGCCCGGCCCTCCGACCTGGCTTGCGCCCCGTCTCGCCAGGAGCGCCACCGTGTCTCCAGCTACTCCGCCGAGGCCCTCATCGGCAAGAGCTCTTCTAACGGTGACCAGCAGCAGCAGCAACGGATGGGCCTCCATCTCCAGCCGGGCCGCGGCTCCACCCAGGAGCAGTCGGACCTCCGAGGTTACCTGGACACCTCGCGGGGGGGAAAGGCCAACGTCACTCACAACCCCCAGAGCCACCCGGGCCCCGCCGACGTCCAGCGCGTCTCCGAGTGCCCCCCCTTCAAGGCCATGGGGGGAGGGGGGCACCAGCTGGGCGGCTACGAGGGTCAGGTGTCCCGCGGGGGAGACATGACCCCCAAACCGGGGCTTCCCGCCCAGAGAGGGCCTCCGGGGGGGCAGCAGCAGCAGCAACAGCAGCAGCAGGGCGGCTTCAGGATGGGCGGCGGGCGGGCCGGGCCGTACGGCGGAGCTCACCAGAGCTCCCAGGGTCTCCCCCGGGAGCAGGACGGCTGCCACCAGGGCTTCATGCAGAGCCTGCTGTGCCCCCAACTAGTCCCCGAGCAGGGCCACCAGCGGGCCGCTCAGTGCTGCCCCCCTGTCGGCATGGAGTACTGCGTGCCGGCGGCGGGGGCGGCCGACATGCAGGCCAAGGCGGCGGCGGGTAGCCCCGGCGCGCCGCAGAAGAGCTCCGGCATGAAGGCCCACCTGCCCCAGGTGGTAGGGAACATCCACGGGGGGGCGGGAGCCCGTCCCCCGGGCCTGGCCCACCCCACCTCAGAGCCAGGCCGCTCCCCGGCCCCCTCCCGGCCCCCCAACGGCGGTGTGGGCGGCGGCCAGCGCTCCCGCCACATGGGCCAGGACAACCAGCCTGCCAAGCTGCGTCCGGGCGAGCGTCCCCGGCTAGGGGCTCTGCGGGGGGGCCCCGGCAACCCCTTCCAGCCTGAGGGGGGTCACGTCCTCCTGGGCCGGCCCCAGGCGGCGGAGACGCGCATCGCTCACTTCATGGCCGACAGCTCCCAGGTCGCCGGCGGCGACGGCAACCTGGTGCCCGACCAGCACCTTACCCAGAACTTTAGCTTCCCCTTCATGGGCGAGGGAGGCATGAACCCTCCTCCCATAAATGCCAACGCCACCTTCATCCCCCCCGTGAGCCAGGCCAGCTCCTCCAGGACCCCTGCCCTGCTCCCCGTGGAGCCCCAGAACGCCCTGCCCTCCTTCTACCCCTCTTACTCCCCCGCGGCCCACCCCACCCTGCCCGGTGACATCCCCCTGCAGTACTTCTCCAACCAGATGTTCACCAGCCCCGGGGGGGAGAAGGGCGGGGGCACCCCCCTCAACAACCGCTTCAGCTCCATCCTGTCGCCGCCGCGCCCCGTGGGCTTCGGCCAGGCCAGCTTCCCCCTGCTGACGGAGATGCCGCCCATGCCGCCCATCGCCAACTCCTCCGGCATCACACCGCACCTGTCCAACTTCAGCCTCACCTCGCTGTTCCCGGAGATCGCCACGGCGATGCCCGCGGAGGGCTCGGCCATGCCCATGTCGCCCCTGCTGTGTCTGTCCAACGCGTCGTCTGCCGACGCTGGCAAGCAGCCCAACCGCCCAGCGCACAACATCAGTCACATACTGGGCCACGACGGCAGCTCTGCCGTATGAGGGGGGGGCGGGGCCTGCTGCCACGTTGCCATGGACGCCCGACTCTTGCTCAAGTCTCTCAGACTGAGATTCAATTGTTGTTTCATGGTGAAGCACCTTTGTCTGTTTTTTGAAAGCAAGACCTTTATGATGCAATTCAGTGTGCGCGTTCACACATCCCCAATGATGTGTCAGATTGTCTTAATTTAATAAATGTTCTGAAATTGTTGAATGTGTTCAGTTCAACATGTACGTGGAAATGTAATTTTTTTTAAATCCCCCTTATTGTTTTCACTATTCCTTTTTTTTCTTTTTGTGGAAAACAAACTTGATAATGATTTGGTAACCTCAAAGGGAGGATCATTTTTGTTTAGCATAACCGCACAGTATCTGCAAATGTAATTTACTAACTTATATCAGGTTGTACAGAATCCATTTTGGAAGAGCTATTTTGTAAATACCAGTCTTTCATATGAAAATTATTAGAATATGTATGTATTTGTAAATATAAATTTCATGAATAAAGTTTATAAGGAGACTTCTATTTCCCTCTGGTAGATCTGTGTATGGGAACATTATTCTTAGCCACTAGGCAGCGCTTATGTTCACCGTTAAGCTTGTTTGGTCTTCAATAGTGGGAGGTCAATGGTTAAGACACTAAAATAAAAACCATCAAGCTATTATTTCTGTTATGTCTACTGAGTTCTGTATAATGTTAAAACAAAAGGTTTTGTGAAATTACACATGTATTATTTTTTTATATATACACATACACACGTGTGTATGTGTATATATGTGTATGTATGTGTATATATATGTGTATGTATGTGTGTATGTGTATATATGTGTGTATGTATATGTGTGTGTATGTATATGTGTATATATGTGTATATGTATATACGTATCTATGCATGTATGTATATATGTATGTGTATATGTATGTATGTGTATATATGTATATGTGTGTATGAATGTGTATATATATGTATATATGTGTATGTGTACATATGTATGTGTATATATGTATGTATATATGTATGTGTATATATGTGTATGTGTGTATGTATGTATGTATGTATATATATATATACATACACACACACAGTATCTCACAAAAGTGAGTACACCCCTCACATATTTGCAAATATGTGAGCATATCTTTTCATGTGA
>JAODOY010000013.1:2066052-2088250 GCA_025399855.1 Forbesichthys papilliferus | reverse complement strand
GTGTGTGTGTGTGTGTGTGTGTGTGTGTGTGTGTGTGTGTGTGTGTGTGTGTGTGTGTGTGTGCGCGCGTGTGTGCGTGCGTGCGTGTGTGTCAATAGTGAGATGCCTATCATTGTGTTTTGTACTTTAAGATACATGTCAAGACGTTTCAAAGTATCTCTTTGTATCTGTGCGTCTGTTTGTCTGTGTATCTGCGCCTGTGTCTATGTGTGTGTGTGTGTGCGTGTGCGTGCGTGTGTGTCTGTCTGTGTGTGTCTGTGTGTGTCTGCGTGTGTGTGTGCACATGGGCTGTGTGCAGATATAGGTCTAAGGGGCAGAGAGAGGATGAGTTTTCAACTAAGGAATTCGAGCAGGGAGTTTTAAATAATGCTAAAACAGCTTGGTCCCTCTGGGAGAAAGACAGCAGACAGGCTCTTCAGAGTCAGATAGCAGTCACACACACGCACACACACACACACACACACACACACACATAAACCAAGTGCATACGCATATGTAACTAAGAGGAAAAACAGCATGCAAATGGAAATATGTGCACACATTTAAGCACGTACGCATGCGCAAGCACACACACACACACACACACACACACGCGCACACACACACAATGCTGTGGCTCTACGGGGGCATGCAGACAACATTATTAAATTAGAGAATCTTTGGGGGTCTGGCTCCATATGTTGTTATGTATATTTGGAGGCCTGAACTTTACACCCAGGTCCCTACAGCACACACACACACACACACACACACACACACTAAAAACAACAATAAGAAACAGGAAATAATGAGAGGGGTGAAGGGGGAGAGTTATGGTGTGTGTGTGTGTGTGTGTGTGTGTGTGTGTGTGTGTGTGTGTGTGTGTGCGTGTGTGTGTGTGTGCGTCTTGTGTAAGAATCCTGTCTCAACTGGTCTAAAATGCCTCCAGTTTCTCCTGTTAGGCCGACATGTCACTTACACAACCCAACAAACAATGACTAGAGGATAGACCCCTGGCCCTTAAACACGCGTGCACGCACACACACACACACACACACACACACACACACACACGCACACATGCACACATGCACATATACAACCTTCTAACCTATCTAAGACATGTTGCTGAACAGCCCTCTCTGCCCAATTATGGGGCCATAATTTCTGGCAAGCCCTTCTGTCGGGCCCCACGGAAAGGAATGTGTTGTGGGAGCACAGGGAGCCCAAAGAGGGAGCCCTCCCTGCACCCCCCTCCATCTACGCTTCCCCCACCCGAGGCAAGACTCTGGTCCCTAATTCTGCTCTGACTGGCCCCCAAACCCTGGGGTCGCTTCCACTGCTCAGGTTACCCTGCCCTGGGGCCCGGCCTGGGGCCCCGTGGCCTGTCTGCTCTGGGTGCATCCCTCCACCCCCTGGGTCCCCTGGTACATATCAAACACAGGGCTGCACGCTCACTCCTGCTGCGCACTAAACATGTCAGCATCTACAATGATTCACTCGGAGTGTCGTTAGGTCAAGACACACTATGGGGTCTTCAGTGTTTGGCTAGTTCCACAGAACGACTACTGTAGTGGTTTTATAACTGTGAGCTTCTCAACTGCAGTTGTACTTCACGTTCAGTTGATTAAATCTGCCCACTGGCAGCGGAAAAATACACGTATTCTTGAATAATTCATGTAAACACTGGGCTGACCGTCGGTGATGGGCCTGGCCACATTTTTGTTTTGGTTGAAGGAAATTAAGTCAAAGGGGCCTTTGAGTTCGCTGGTCGGCAGAAAACAACAACCCTGCGCGCTCGTTGTTTGTTTTTTCGCCGAGAACATTCTGCGTGGGCGGGGGACGGGGGGCGGGGGGTGTACTCACTGGCAGCTGTGACGTTAGCGGGCACGCTAGCTAGCGCCCCCGCGCTGGTGCTGGCCACACACTGGTATCGGCCCAGCGTCCGGTTGCTCAGGGCCGGAATGAGCAGCTTGCCGGGCCCCACCGCCACGTGCAGCTCCTTGGCGCTCACCTCCTGGCCGTTCAGGCGCCAGCTGATGTTGGCGAAGGGGGGGCGCGCGCTGCAGCGGAGGGTCACGCTGCCCCCGATCTTCTGCACCACCGACAGAGGCTCCTCGGTGAACACTGGCACCTCATCTGAGAGACGGAACCATCCGAACCAACAGTCAGAACTAATAGGACGGTGGTAAAGACTGTTTACATTTAACCGAACAGGCAGGCAGCCTTTACTCACTGGAGACGGAGGCGCCGCCCTGTAGGACGAAAAGCAGTACTGCAGCCAGAGCACACAACACGGGAGCCCTTCTTTTTTTCATCCACGGAGTCCAGTCTAGCGTTCCAGACATCTTCCATACACAACCCCCTGAAAAAGACATATGGAGGAAGGTAAGATGGTCACTTACAGGCCCAGGGCACTCATGACAAACAGTGTGAGACCATTTGTTTTCAAAGAACACACACAAAGCCAGCAGCAACGACACAGGTGAAAAACAGATTTCTGAACTTACACAGTGTGATCATAGTGTTGTTATCATTATTATAATAATGTTTATTATTATTCTAATGTTTTGTGCATAGAGAAGGGGTAGCTACCTTAAAAGCTGTTTAGAAAGTTTACTACTATGTGAAGGCAAATGTATCCATACACACACACACACACACTCACACACAAACACTACAGCCAGACAGACATTTTGCAGCAGGTGAGGCACAGGTTCTGTACCATCTCGACACAAATAAAGGCCCTTTCTGCCCCCCCCACCCTCCACCACCTACTCATACCCGCACCGATCTCAGCCTCATCAAAGGGGCGCCCTCATTCCTCTGGCCGTAACCTGACCCCCACCCCCCCACCCTTCCCCTCCAATTCCCCCCACGCACTCAGGTGTAACCGATACAGGTAACTACGGGTGTGGGGGAGGGGGGGGGGGGGGGACAGAGGCTGCATTCAGCACTGGGAACAAAGAACAACCAAATGGGCTGGAAGGGGGCGAGGGTTTAGGAGTATATCACTGCAGCCCACGTGTGTGTGTGTGTGTGTGTGTGTGTGTGTGTGTGTGTGTGTGTGTGTGTGTGTGCGTGCATGTGTGTGCGTGCGTGCATGCGTGGGTGTGCTTGCGTACGTGCGTGCCTTCACAGCATTATGCATTGCTGAGGTAAATGGGGAGGTCTGGGGACGGAAGGCTGACTAATGGTCAGTCTATTAACAGTTAATGCAGAGCGCCTTGCTCCGGCTCTCTCTCTCTCTCTCTCTCTCTCTCTCCCTTGTCGCTCCCTGCCAAGTTTCCCAAATTCTTTCCTGTCAGGTTAAACTAACAACTTCCCGTCAGGATGAGGAGGGTGGTCTGTTGCTCCTAGACCCCCCCACTCACCCTCTGCCATAGTCACATCGCACACATACAGTATATGCATGTATTCACACACACTCGTGGGGATACGCTGCGATGCCTCAATGGTGTACACTTGGGAGAGCTCAATTTTCTCATACATATTTGTCCCCATACTATCCCCTTACCGACAAACCTATTTTGTTATGGGAATGATGCATAGACTAGGTGCACACACACACACACACACACACACACACACACACAAAGAAAGGCAGAGCATGGAAACTCTTACAGTGCAGCATCATCGTCTAATGGCACCAGAGAAGCTGAATGGCTGCCAGGGTCGTTTATTGAAAGAGAGAGAGAACCGAAGGGTGGGCGTATGAGGGGGGAGGGAGGGGTTAGAGGCGTTTGGGGAAGGCGGTTTGGAAGGCAACTGCCAAGCGAAGCCGTGCATGCGCTGGGGTCTGCTGCCTCCTAATCGCACATTGCAAGTGAACACAAACAACTCTTGCATAGTTTATTGCATAGTTTATTCTCATGGCATAAATACCGATAGTCGACTTCCATCGCACACACACACACACACACACACACACACACACACACACATACACACACACATACACACACACACACACACACACACACACACACACACACACACACACACACACACACACACACACACACACACACACATTTGCACCGATACATTTATTCCGGGACGGCGGGGAGTCGCTAATATATCGCGCTTAGTGGGTCTGGCTAGGTAAACAAACAGTGCGCTACTGTACTACCAAGAGCGAGCGTAGCATAGCAAGGAGCAAGGTAGCCTCTGTGGCCAGCAGCTATGGACACAAGCCCGGGACCGCTGCCCAGTAAAGAGACACATGCATCTGTATGGAGCACCTGTTGCCACCAACCCCAAACCACACTGCGAGACTTTGCAAGCGGGACTCGGTAAACAGTTAAAGGCTTAGCAACTGCTTGTGGTGTGCTCGGTTATACATTATGAACGCTCTAAGTGCTTTTGTGAGTGTTTACACGTCCGAAACCCATCTTGCTCCCCTGGCAGGGAAAGCTTTTAAGGACGGACCATTTGGTCATTTAACAAGACGCTGTTTATCCAAAGTGACTTGCAGTACAATTAGAAATATTCAGGTAGCATTCAGGAGTCAGTCATTTTGCTCAAGGATGTGCACGTTGACTGAACATGTCGGGCATGAGTACGCCCTCATGGTACTGTAGTCTCCTAAGTCCTGTGCTAGCAGAGCAAACTGATATCTAGTCCAACTTTAATCATCTAGCTCCATCTAGAAACAGACAGGGGGAAGGGGGGGGAATCAAGGGAGAGAGACAAACAGAGAGAAAGAGAGAGACACCACCCTCCTACACTAAACTGATAAAAACCAGATCACACTCACAGACAGTTCTAGTGATTTAGGGCCCAAACAAATGTGTGTGCGTGCATGCCTGCGTCTGCGCGCGCGTGCACGCGTGTGTGAGTGTGTGTGTGTGTGCGGGCATGTGCGTTGGGGTTAACATCTTCGCGGCGAGCAACAAACGCAGAGTCAGTTTGCTTGCGCGACTTATTACACTTTTTTGTTTTGCCGAGCACAAACATACAAGTGTGTTTGAGCGGCGAGGAGAGCCATCGTGTCGACCGCTGGGAACACATTGAGATTATACCCGTTCATGAACCCTCCGTTAGCGTCCGATTCACGGGCGTTCTGTGCGATCACGCGCTACCGCAGTGCATTGTAGGTCACCGGTGCGTGGGTGGGTTTCGCGACACAGCGGTGCGGGAGGAGGAGGAGGAGGAGGGGGCTCATTGTGAGCGTGCGATGTGCAGGGACACAGGGACAACTGCAGGCCCCGGCATTGTGCTGCCACCTCCGTGGATGGATTCATGTTGACAACCCTGCTAATTGGATAAAACTGGAGCTGGAGCCTCGTCCGCACGGCTCCCACATTCCATCTGCTCTCTGGCACGGAGCGCACACGCAGAGAGCAGGAAGGCTGGGGGGAAGGTGGATGGATGAGGGGGGAGCTGCTGAATATTTATCACCCCCCCCTTTCCCTGCATTTTCCAGCCCCGGTTTTACGTCCTTTTTACACCCTCCGGTCCCCACCTCCCCCCTTAAGGTTCTCCAAACACCACAAAGCCCCCCCCCTCCCCCCCTTTAGATAAACACATGCGGTGTCAAGTGTGAGGAGTGCCCGGGTTCAACCGCCCCGCTCGGGCCCGCGGCCCACAATGCCGCGCTGCATAGCAGCCTCGCGGGAGGCCGGTTGCCCCTGGCGACGCTAACAGGCAGAACGCACCTTAATAGAGTGGAGAGTCATTGTAAAGCAGTGAGCCGGCGCAGCGGACAAAGGCCCCCGCGGACCCCCAGAGAAAGGGGAGACGCTGCTCTGAAGGGCCCAAGGGGAAGAGATGATGGCCCCCACTCAGTGGGGGGGTGGGGGGTGGTATTCTCAGTGACCAAGAGGTTTTAGAGTAGTGTGTGGGGAGTTTGGAAGGAAGGAATGGTCGAGGGGAGAGTCTTGACGAACTTATGTGTGTGCGCGTGTGTGTGTGTGTGGAGGGCTGGAGAGGTTGACTTAGAAGGCAGAGCGCGGGAAGGGGTGGGGGGCGGTTGACTCAGATTAATGGAGGCGATGTCAACTGTCAGGCGAGCAGGAGGAGAGAGCAAGGCCTCCTCAATGAGAGGGTGTGTTTGAGACGACCGCTTGTGTCGGAGCGCGCCACTCAATACCCCCCCCACACCCCCCCCCAAACATATTTTGCCCTTGCTCCGTCAATCTGGTGGCCGGCCTCTAGTAGTGCCTTGGCCGCGGCTCAGCTGAGAGGGAGAGGCTGTTTGGGGGATGGATGGGGGGGGTGCTTTAGTGTGCGCTAGCTACAACAAATCAACAACACAGCGAGCCAAAACACAGCTGTTCTCTGCCGAAACACACCGGTGTGGCAACGTGGGGCCTGTAGCAATCTAATATTCTATAGTCAACGTGATGAGGAAATGTATAGGTTCATATCTAAGCCTCGACTCTACCAGTTATTATTATTATTATTATTATTATATATTATAATATATGAAGAAAACAATCACTTGATGTAACACTATCTTGTACAGTGTTCCACACTGTTAGGCCTACTATATACATGCAAAATGAGATTGAGATCTACTCTACTAACTAGCCCATCTCTCACGCCACTTTGTACACAGAAACGGGCATTGTTGTGGACGAGGAACATTCTGGAAGCGGCGCGCTGGCACGGTACTCCTACCCAACAGGTGGAGAGCGGTCCAAATCCTCCGTCAGGCTCTCATTCCCATGCCATAAAATAACACATCAAAAGCAGCTAAGCGTTTCTAACGAGGTTACGGATTTGCCCCCCACCCCCCTTTCCTCACCCCCCTGCCCAAAACACTTGCACACCCCTGACAGAGTATTAATGAGCTATATGCTTAGCCTCCTTTCCCTTTGACACTAACGAGCAACAGAGCGTCTTAGGGATTAACGAGGGGGGTCCGGGGGGCCCAGGCAGGAATGGAACGGTCTAATGATTAGACTCTAATCAATTAGGCACCGCTGCAATTTGCATAATTTACATAGCGAGGCCGTATTAATGAGCAAGGGCTAATTATGGTGCCAAGATGAACACGCACGCATTCTTCGGCCTGCTGTAAGATGCCAGCCTGCCCCACCAAGACCACGGGAACCGGCTAGCTAGCAGGTCCATATACAGCCTAGCTGTACCAAACAGGCTGCGATGTACAATCACAATAATCCATCATTGCCCTATCACAATGTGAATGTACATGCCGAGTAAACCAGCTTGCTTGTCCTTCTATCTAGATGCAATAGAACAGAAAGAGGGTTTTTGTATGCAAGGGAGAAAGATTGAGTCTGTGTGTGCACATACATTATAGTACAGTATGTGTGTTGAACATCTGACCTCAAACCATTTCTGAGAAGAAGCTCTCCACGCGCCAAGAACCCTAATCATTCTCATACACAGACCTCCGCGAGAAGACCAGGCGCTGAAGCTCAGAGCAGCGCAGGGCTCGCACACACACACACACGCAATAACCGACGCATTCAACTCACTCTCACCCTGCCTCGTGCATACTCGATGACACATAAGTAAGCAACCACGCACGCTCCCATAATATGGCGTGTGTGCTCACAGAGGCATGGAACTACGCAAAACGCAGGAAGCATTTACAGCAAACAACGCTCACCCCAAAATCAAGAAGAACACAGTTACGCTTCTTATCTGTGAACAAAAAGACTTAGTGTTAGTTAGCAGTGTTTCAAGATATGACATCATCACACCGTCTCTACAAAACGTTATGTTCAGGGCACGTTCCGTTTTGCGCCATTGAACGCAACATATTTGTGTGGAATGGGCTTTTTTTTTTTTTGAGGGGAGAAACACGCCACGCTACGCTATCAGAAGCCACATTGCGCTCACGTGCGCACATCTGCAGTACACGCAAGCCTGCTCCATGTGAGTTCTTATAGGATAGGGAGGTGAAGGGGGGGTTGTGGGGGGGGGGGGGGGTGGAAGGGAGGGAGGGTCATGGGGGCCCCCAGCTCCTTTGGCAGCTCATGCATCAGACTGAATGGAACCAATTATAAATCAAGAGCAATTTCTCCCCATTATTCAGCACGAACCGGGGGAAGAGAGAGAGAGAGAGAGAGGGAGGGAGAGGAGGGGGGAGAGGGAGGGAGAGAGGGAGGGGGGTGGTGCATGACAGTAAAGCGTTATATGAAAAACAGATACAGCGCGGCATTAGAAAATGGAGATAAGGCACGGGGAATAGAAGGGGGGGGGGGGGTTATATGAAGAGCAGACACAAGCACTGGATCATGCAGATAAGTGAGTTGTGACGGACGAGGGGGGTGGGGGGGTCTGACAAGCTACAGAAAAACAGACATGAGGAGGAATGATGTGGCACAGGCAACTAAAATACAGCGTGTGTGTGTGTGTGTTCTAACAAACTGTGTTCTAGACCAAGGGTTCTCAAGCTTTCTGACCCGTGAATCACAGAAAGAGGTGGGTCGTTGCTCGCGACCTCCTTAACATAACAACATTATGCTGTGTAAACAGCCATAGCTAGCATTTCAATAAAGATAATCAACAAAGTATCATGCTTGTTTTTTAACATTGGTGATTCAAATGTACAAATCTATATTTCTATAGGTTTACAGTAAATCCTTTCACGACCCTCCTGAAAGCATTGTGTGAACCGTGCTAAGGTCCCCAACCCTGTTTAACAACCACCGCTCTACACAGAAGAGAAACAGACCTGAACTGAAACAATGCAGGCTCTCAGAGACTTTCCTAAGAGCAGAAACAGCTGGAGAAGGCTGGTTTCAAAGAAAGCTCTCAGTTTCAGAAGCTGGATGGATGGATTAATGTATGTGTGCGTGTGCACGTGTGTGTGCATTTGTGCATATGTATGTTTGCGTGCGTGCCTGCGTGCGTGCGTGCGTGCGTGCGTGCGTGTGTGCGTGCGTGTGTGCGCGCGCATGTGCATGTGCATATGTGTGTGCCATGCCAAGACATGCTGAAGCAGAAACATTTGTGCCGTCTGTCATGTCTGTGGACCCGGGCCTATCCAAAGCTCTGTAGAAATCATCAAATAAAATCTAACACATGTGCAGGCATTCACTGTTGGGCAGGAATCAGAAGAGTCTGTTGATGGAAAATTCCAGCAGTGATAACCTTGGGGGCCTGCTAACTTAACTAATCTGGTGCCCGGTGATTTATTCTGTTGAATCATGTCTTCTTCTGCCAGTTTGACATTCTTCAGCGATGACTTTCTCTCTCTGGGGCAACACTAAACATCTTATTATTGGTTAAGGCCCTAAAAAAGTTCTCCCTCGCCATGTTCAATTCTCCCTCTCCCAGAAACAAGCAAACACAGATACAAATACTCGAACACATACAATGTGTGTGTGTGTGTGTGTGTGTCATAACCTGGTACCAGTTTGTATTGTAGCATCTCACAAAGTAACAAGACACTCAACTGACAAAAAACAGACACTCTAAACGAAACTGACAATAGTACAAAATTCAGACTCTCTCACTGCCTGTGTGTGAATGATCTACAAGAGGGTCGTCTGGTTGCTCTTGGCTCGTTTCAACGCTCCCTAATCTTTGTCCAAATATCTACTTTGCACACACAGGACTATTTGTCTACACATTCACTGCTTACTTACTGAGTCTGGAGTTGATCAATGACCTAACAACACTACTCCAGACACACTAGAGCAAACACAGCGTGTGCCTGTGTGTGTGTGTGTGTGTGTGTGTATATCCGTATGTGGGTGTATGTGTATATGTGTGTATGCGTGTGTGTGTGTGGTGGGGGGGGGGAGTAACTTTATTATTCATTCAGGAGGTTAACTCCCTTATTAAGAAGTGGAACAAACCTACTCAATTGCTTTAAATACGGGATAATCTCTATTGGGTCCATAAGAAGATGATGATGGGCATTTGCAAGGACGACTTGTTTCACCTCATGGAAAGGTACAACCATGAAACATAATAATATAACGTGGTGTACCTTTCTTCCAAACCTCTCCTTAATTATTTGTCGCTGTCCATTCTCAATAATGTCTGTAACCATTTATATTTGATGGACGCCTGCTCTATTAGCCTCTCTGAGTCAGAATTTACTCTCGACATGTACGACCTTTTTTAAATATCACATTCCTGCCCTGGTCTCTGTGTTCCTCTCCTGGGGGAAGAAGGCCAGCCGAGAGAAAGAGAGAGAGAGAGAGAGAGAGAGAGAGAGAGGGGGGGTATGTGGCCCCAGGGGAGGACATACTGGACCATAGCCACCTGCTGCCCAGGCCCTCTCTGGGGGGTTGGTGTCTGGTAGGACATGGAAGCCGACTGGGTCTACAAGCTGGAGGCCTAACTCGTTGTATGTCAGTCGGCCAATAACGTCTGGCTCACAGATATTAGGCAGACAGCCTTATTTGGCCATGAGTGTGTGGCTGCTTTATGAGGACTCGTTATGATAGCCAAGACCGGGCTCTGAAATATGAAATGTAAACTATGGCCCTCTTACACGCATTCAAATTCTTCTTCTCTGTCTTTCCTTCGGCTTTGTCTTCCCTAAAAACATCTAGTTCAAATCTTGGGTTTCTTTTTGCTGCCACAATAATAAATACAAAAACAATATACAACCATATTACATACAGTGAAGCATACATGCAACAGCTATATGTAAAAATGCTTTGTTAAATGATTAATAATAACCCCAGAAGATTAACTGTGAAATGACCTCATGGCCCCACGAGAAGCATCTTTACGACCCCTCACATTGAGCATAACGAGCACAGATCCTTGCAGGTGATCTCAGAGAAGACAGGTTCAGGAGAGTGACAAGCACTGCATTCCAGCGTGAAGAGATAATCCTGATTGGACAGGAGCTATCACTGACACACACATACGTACACATTACAGGTGTGCGTACACATTATAATCAGGCCTACAGATTTAGCCTGCAGGCTGTTATGACTGCATGAGTGTACCCACGGTATAGAGATGAAAGCGTACCCCCGGGATGAGTTATATTCTCCTTTTGTCAATTAACAATAACACGACCGCCTTTTAAAACAACAATAAACTTTCCTAAACACCACTGTTGTGACATTGGGGAAAAAAATATCATTCACACATCATTCCAGTCAAGTGATGTAATTAAAGCAGTTATAGCAATAGTATTAAATTAAGAACTATTATCACATTTGTAAAAACCTAACAATGTTTGAAAGAAGTAGAAATCTTGATTCATAATAATACAGAATGATAGTCAAACACATTAAAACCTATCACATGGGATTATATAAAGATAAAATAATAAAGTCTTGCTATAAATATGAAAAACACATGTTGATGGACAGTAGGTCTTTACAGAGTTATCACTTATGACCATTTTGACAGTTATGAAAACACCCATGGTTTTAAATCAAAGCCCAAATTTCATGCATGATCATAGTTATCACCTATTTTTTGTTTCGTTCATGTTTCTCTCACTAACTCAACAGTACTGTTAATTGCTCATGTTTGGCATGGTGTAACAGGCAGCACAGAATCTTTAGGTTCATCAGCCCATAGCTAATGGCTCTGCTCATAAGCAACCAAATAAACTCAAGGGACTGTGAACGCCAGGCAGATAATCACAGTGGAATCAATTAGTTCAACTTTGATCCACCCAGCAGCCGATGATCAGCCAAAAAAACAAGACGCTGCTTTTCCACAGAACAGAGCCGTGCCAATCATCGTTTGGCAGGGGGAATTAATTCCCTTAACACATTGGGCCTAATTGGAGTAGGTTAGCCTATTCGTCTCGACTTTTAATCTAACTGACATTGGTTCAGATGGAACAAGCCACCCTCTTGTCTGAGGCCATGTCTGTCACTGAATTACCGATGTGAGCTAGTCAGGCTAAATGTAATCCAAACAACAAAACGACACCTGGGGTTTGAAACTTGAGCCCCTGCGGCTGTTCCCCACCACCGATTGCCTATGACTGACACCCTGGCAAAGACTCGCCAAGTGCTCATTAGCAGCCTCGGATTAAGACAAAGATGTTCTCATTTAATCATCTCTGAATGCAAGGAGGATGATATCAAATGGATTGAGAGAGGAGGCTTTGACAGTCTGACAAGACGCTGCATTCCTGGATTATAATTGCGGGGCAACTGTCAATTTATTATTGTAGGTCCAATTGCATTTTTATTTCACTAAGGGTGGGAATGGGTCTTTAGAAAAGCGATCAATTAGTGGTGTTATAGTCATGCATATAATAAAATCTGTTCTGTCCATTTGGTGCAGAAACGTAAAGAAAACGTGTGCACTGGAATGATGCTATGGGAGGAAATTTGGCAGAGCTCATCAAGTCTGTTTTCTGTTATCCTATGGGAGCGACTATAGGCTGAGGCCTGCTTAGAACCACACACATTTTCAGCCCAAAGAGTGAGATACCCCAGCATACGTGATTGTGTACGCTCAGCAAGTCACATAAAACATATTCTTTACATGCGTATGTTTTTCTCTTAACCGATTTCTGAGAAAAGTGTAAAACGAAAACTCTTGCATGCATCTTCGCAGTGTCCGTCCCACCAACAACAGGCTATGTCCCATAGCGAAGTTAACTTTTTATGAGAAATACACCAGTTAAATTAACTGCATCTCGCGTCTACTTTAACTTTTACAATGTAAATAGTGATTTGCAACTAAACGTTTTTCAAGCAAACGTGTTCATTGCTGTACTCAAACACAAATCAATGTTGCAAAGTAACAATCACGCAACATAATAAATAGTCGTATGAAAATCACAGTTTTACTATATAGCCTATAACATAACACTTTGTCTAAATGTCCCGTTGGTCTACAGATAATCTGTTATGTTCTGTTACTTTGTAACACATGTATTACTTAGCTTAATAGCGCAAAAACATGAACCGTTCGTAGGGCCAAAACTTACCAAAACTGTTATATTAGGAGTTCACACCCTGTTTCGAGAAGACGATCCTCTATCAGCCCGCTCTACTGAAAGGAGTTTAGTCCAAAATACACGTTTTACTTCTCGGTTTCCCTCTAAAGCTTTGCTGCTTTAGTAATTTACTGCGATGCCACCGACATTTTCTTCTGCTCCCCGAGTTCTCACATTGAAAGGCCGTTTTTGGATGACTGAGCTCTCAAACAATTCTCCCTTTTGCGACGGTTTTTCGGGTCCTCCCACTTCCCAAGAAGGGGGAGGGATCTGAACAATAGGGACTCGCTCCCAAGACCCAAAATTGGTTACTACTCTGTCGTTTATCTCAAACGACGAGAACTACTGAACTGTTATCACACCAGTGATATAGTATACATGACATTATTGTCGCAGATGTTTGCAAACTTTAAACCCAAATCTAAGTGTAAAGCCCGTAGAAATGCGCCATTTGCGCTTTGGAGTAAAGTAAAACGACCTCCCCCCTCGCCCTGATTTGGTATGCGTTGGTCCCCATAGAGTTTGTTTTGACCCCCTTCTATTGAGGCCTAAAAGCCCTCTAGCTCAACGCAGCTGCATGTGTTTTTTGGTAGACTGGTATAACCCAGCCTGGACTATGGGGCACATACACTCTCTCATACCACAGTGATCACAGCAATAACCCCCATGTGGAATTCTGTCTGTAGCCCACTCCAGCCATGAATACTTTCAAATAGGGGAGCAGCCATTCCAATCCAGTTCATTAATAACAGAGTATTGTAAAATCACAGGATTTACTTGAGGTGTGGGATTGGGGGTGTTTGTGGGGGTGTGGGCGGGGGGAATTGTTCCCTAAAGGGAAGGAAGCTGGTACACTCTAGACGCTGAATACAGGAACTCCCACCACGTACCTGAGGGGTTAATGCAACTCAGCAAGACAGCATTCATTGGAAATCTGTGGCATTTTATGACACCTGTTTCCCTTGTTCAGGTGATGAGTGGTCTGGTGTGTGTGTGTGTGTGTGTGTGTGTGTGTGTGTGTGTGTGTGTGTGTGTGTGTGTGTGTGTGTGTGTGTGTGTGCGGTTGGTAGTGTTTTTCCACTAGCTGATGATGATGTCAATAAGATATTGCAACACAGAACCCTGTCATTATTTACATTCACATTCATAGCATTTAGCAGACACTCTTATCCAAAGTAATGTCCAACCAGCACAAGACGTGTCAACAGCTGTGCAAATTCAAAACTTCATCACCCCAACCCAGAAAACAACAACAACAAACAACATCCTCTACCTTCTCAGATCAGCACCAGGAAATTCCTGCTTCAGTCCGTCTCCGGGAGCTGCTCGCCTCTGACTGTAGCTGTGTTTTGTATGTTGTAGCGGGGCTTGCCAGCGGCCCAAGAGCCACACCAATTTTGTGGGCTTGTTCTGCCACACCGTCCAAGGCCGAGCGTCGTTTTGTCTGTAACTTTGCTAGCAGACACAGAAAGAGAGAGAAAAATGGGGACTCCCGACTCCAAAAAAAAACACAGTGCCATCCCCCCCCCACCCCCAAGCCCCCCACCCCCTCACTCTCTCCATGCTGGGCAGAATGAATTAGCCCGGGACAAAAGGCTTTGTGGGGCGGCCATGAAAGGCCTATTAACCATACTGCATCCCCCAGAGGCTCTGGCCGCAGGACGCAGCCTCCCAGAATGCCTCTCTCCCAGCAGGCCGCAATCCCAGCATGCATTGCGTCCCTTCAGGACTAACCCCGGTCACCCCCAACTCTCAATACAGCTCCACACAGATTGTCATGTAGATGTTTATGAATGTTGTTATGAAAGCAATAGAAAGTGGCAATGAAGTGAATGGAGGGGGTGCCACTGTATGTGCGTGTGTGTGTGTGTGTGTGTGTGCGCGCGCGTGTGTGTGTATGTGTGTGTGTGTGTATGCGCTGGTGATTTGTGTCTTGCGTTAAATAGAGCCAGATTGTGTGAGAGTACAGGCGTTCCGGTTATTGTAGGTGTGAATTCAGCTTGTGTGGTTCTGGCTGTTATTGTGTACCTGGGTGAAGGGGAAATGCACGTGTGCGTGTGCATGTGTGTGTGTCTTCCAGGCTCTCTGTGTTAAGATGGTCATTGTTTGGCTGGGAACCATGGCAACGACCTGCTCTCTCTGCTGACCTTAGCAGCTGTGTCACTTCCTCGGTGTGACAAAACCTAGAGGAGGCACGCATAACACACACACACACACACACATTTGGACTTCGCACAGGAAGACAATCCTGTTATTAGTTAAAAGTTATGCTAACATCATGCAATATTACTGCACTAGTATAGCGATATGATAGCGCTGTATTATATAGTATAGTATGTTAAGTCTGTTTGTATATTCGCAAATCTCAAAAACAATCATTCAGACTCAGGGATCCAATTTAGTCTATACAGTACACTCCATTCAAAACGGATTGAGCCATTAAGAAAATATGCGGACCAATCAAGAGTAGTTTGTCATAAAACATTGTCTGATCTGCTAAAGTTAACGGTAGGTCATTCTTGTTAACTTCGAGCTCAAATCAAAACAGTATCGCTCCGCAGTCTTCCACGGTGGCGCCTCACACGTCGAAATTCATTGTGAAGCAAAGCGTAGTGCTGCGGCTTTGTTGATACGAGCGGTGTTCGCCACTTTGTTTATTTTACAATTGACAGAGCCGGGGCTGTGTAGAAGTATCAGATTATTTTTTCAAACCGCATGCAGAGAACGGTAAGATAGCAAAACGCGAGGAGATATTTGTTGAATTTGATAAAAAAGTGTATTTAGCCTGCAATAGCTGACTACACCTTTAAAACATTACAATAGATCAGTGTCTCTCAACCACTGCTCTTTATGGCCTCCCTGCTCCAACACACCTGATTCAAATGAACGGGTCATTATCAGGGCTTCTGCCGATGACCAATAGATGATGACTCATTCATAAGAATCAGTATGTGTTGGAGCAGGGACACATCTAAACCATAAAGGTCAGTGACAGCCACTGTACCACTGTGGATCCCAAGGATCGTATTGACCTTTCCCAAGCCCCGCCCCTTTTGCATGTCCTCCAATAACAGTTTACTTTTTTTTTAATCGGACGGAACCTTCTGTCTGTTTTGCTGCAATAGCTTTCTACAATGTTTTATCCTACCTAGTTACAGTAACTAGGTAGGACAAGTTAAAGGGGCACGTCTTGGGACAGGTCAATAGACACCATTGTAGTTTCGTTACATTGTGTGCTTGTTCGTTAGATACTGTGGCAGCGTTAATAGGCGAATACATTTCTGCACGTCCAGTTTCAACATCAGCTTCAACTCATGCTCTTAACTGTGATCTTCCTACTTCTAAATTATCCCCTAAAAAATCCCCCTAAAGCAGCATGGAGTACAAAGGATGAAACATGGTCAGAGCGCTGGAATGTTGTGACCTCTAGGGCTGAAACGTGGACACGAACAATCATGAATCTTATTAGGAGATAAAAGGAGATTTGGAATCCCTGAATTGGGCGTGTACATCTAGACACATTTAAAACTGTCAGGACGGCTCTGAGACATGCAATTTATGACTGAGTGTCAAGTACACACACACATTCACACACAGCTAACACACATGGAACAACATGGCTTAATCTTGCGTGCGCGCGCGCACACACACACACACACACACACACACACACACACACATACACACACAGAAGAAAGTCTCAGTTATGCTGTGCATTGCTGCCTCAGGGACTTTTCATATCCGGAGATTTTGGCTTACAGTAGAGAACTCTGTATGTGTGTGTGTGTGTGTGTGTGTGTGTGTGAGAGAGAGTCTGAGGGATATAGGAGGTAACCAACTCTTATTGGTTTTCATTCCAGTGTGATTGCCGTTGAAACGACAGACCCCAGGCAGAGTTACACTGTGGAATGCAGACAGGATCTACTGTAGAATGAACTGCTGCTATGTTACTGCATCTCATTGGAGACAACGGAATGTTGCAGAGTATTCTGATAAAGTAGACTGTAATCAATTTACCATTTTTGGCATTTAATTTAGTCTGGTATTCGAACTACCAAAGGTCAAAATGAGGGGAACATTTTTGGCGATGAAGAGTTCTTTTAAAGTGAACTTCTATTCTACACTTTATGCCTTTAAATGGCAATAGTAAGTGTCAAATACAAAGTAGTTGGCTTAATTGACAAAGGCAGTTCCAGCTAAATGTAAACAAAACAAATTTAGCATGTTCGGAGATACACAGATTTGTCTATAATATTCTTCTATTCTTTGTCTATTATACAGTGTATGTTCTAACTTAAAGAATGAAATACAAATGTTCTATTATTAGCTTTTAAATATATAGTATCTAACACGTTTTTCTCGTATGTACTGTATATATATAAAGATTTTTTTTGTGTGTGTGGTTGTTTTTTTCAGCAAGGCCTTAAAAACAACTATGTTGCAAGATGGAAAAAATCTGGACCATTACAGATCCAAACTGACAACATCATGCCAACTCCATTCACTTATTATTATTTTCTTTCCTTATGATTTGAACACTGTAGCCATGTTATGACATTTTGGGGCTGATAAATAGGGTCCATCTCTTTGACGTGTGTACTTGAATCCTGGCTTAAGCATTGAAGCTGTGATGCCATATTCCTATTGGGTCTAAAGTGTAAGTTCTGAATCTGAATTCTAACTGTGTCCAGATGTGGCAGACGGTCCTAATTGAAGTCGGAGCCACTAAAATCCCAGACCCACTTAACTCAGCACATCAGCTCACAGGGCTTCTCTGCCCAGGGTTGACCTGAAAAGACTTAGGCTAACACCGTTCCTCCAGTATCTTCCAGATCAGTCTAGCCCAAACATTTCATTCCTTCGACAAAACAGTTTTATATCTAAAGGTTTTGCCTTGTTTGTGCTGATTCTCCTGATGTGACGTGATGAGACTGGGGGCAGTGATATTTTGTTCTGCTGAAATTAGTTCCACTGTAATACATGTTTGTAATTCTCCACAGATATTTTTAATTTATACACCACATTTGTACCCTGCCCAAAACGGTTGGTTTTCAAATAATTACCAAAAAAAGTATAAATCTAATGTATATATGATACTATATAGCATGACCAGAGGTGGAAAGAATACAGAAATATTATACTTAAGTGAAAGCACTATTACTTTGATGAACCTCCTTTACCTCTTAGCCTCTCCAGGAACCTTCACCTTCACCTTATCGTGGGAGAAACCGTGGGGGTCATGTGCGCTGTCAAATTGGTGGCAGCAAAGGTCAGGGGCCTCGACGGACCAGACCCAGGCAACAGAGGTTAAATCTGGGGACATGGAATGTCAGCTCGCTGTAGAGGAAGGAGCCAAAACTTGTGCAGGAGGTGGAGTGCTACCATTTAGATTTGGTGGGGCTTACCTATACACATAGTCTTGGTTCTGGAACTGTTCTCCTGGATAGGGGATGGACTTTATTCTTCTCTGGAGTTGCCCAGGGTGTGGGGATACTAACAAGCCCCCGTTTGAGTGCTTACACTACGCCTACAGTTCTGGGGGGCAACTCTGACTATTGTCAGTGCATATGCACCAAACAGCAGTTCAGAGTTTTCGGCCCTCCCGGAGACCCTGAATGGAGTCCTCTATGGGGCTCCAGTAGTGGACTCCATAGTTCTGCTGAGAGACTTTAATGCGCACATGAGCAATGATGGAGACACCTGGAGAGGTGTGATTGGGTAGAACTGATCTAAACCCAAGTGGGCGTTTGCTGTTAGACTTCTGTGCTAGTCATGGACTGTCTACAACAAACACCAGGATGCTTATAAGTGTACGTAGTACCAGAGCACCCTGGGTCGAAGGTCAATGGTCCAAAGGTTTGTGATCATATCATCATGATCTGAGGCCGTATGTTTTGGACACTCGGGTGAAGACAGGGGCAGAACTGGCTACCGACCACCATCTGGTGGTGAGTTGGGTCAAGGTGTGAGGAAAGACTCTAGACAGACCTGGTAAGCCCAAAAGGGTAGTGTGGGTGAGGAGGCTCCTGTCCGTGAGATCTTCAACGCACACCTCCGGCGAAGCTTCTCTGGCATCCCTGTGGAGGTTGGGGACATAGAACCTGAGTGGGAAATTTTCAAAGCTTCCATTGCTGAAGCAGCGATGGAGAGCTGTGGTCTCAAGGTCTTAGGTGCCTCAAGAGGTGGTAACCCTCGGACACCATGGTGGACACCATGGTGGTCAGGGAAGCCGTCCGACTGAAGAAGGATGCCTTTCGGAATATGTTATCCCGAAAGACTGTAGAGGTGGTGGCAACGTACAGACCTACGGTGGTGGCTGCAGCATCTGTCGTAGCAGAAGCAAAACAGTGGGTGTGGAAGAGCTTTGGAGAAGCCATTAAGAAAGACTTTCGGTTGGCGCCAAAGTGTTTCTGGAAAATCGTCCGCCACCTCAAGAGGGGAAAGCTGGGAACTATCCAAGCTGTGTACAGTAAGGACGGGACACTGTTGACTTCAAATGAGGAGGTAATTGGGCGGTGGAAGGAACACTTTGAAGAATTCCTGAATCCAATTGACATGCTCTCTATGTTAGAGACAGAGCTGGAGGCTGGAGGTCACTGAGGTAGTCAAACAACTCCACAGTGGCAAAGCCCCGGGGTTTGATGAGATCCGTCCAGAAATGCTAAATGGAGGGGACGTCTTGGATGACACGCCTCTTCAACATCGCATGGAAGCCGGGGACAGTGCCAAAAGAGTGGCGGTTCCCCTCTTCAAAAAGGGGGACCAGAGATTGTGTGCCAATTACAGGGGTATCACACCATTCAGCCTCCTTGGTAAAGTCTACGCCAAGGTGCTGGAGAAGAGGGTTCGGCCGATTGTCGAACCTCAGATTGAAAAACAACAATGCGGATTCCGTCCTGGTCGTGGAACAACGGACCAGCTCTTGCTCTTGCCTGGGAGTATGCCCTTCCGGTCTATATGTGTTTTGTGGATCTGGCGAAGGGAGAAATTGTGGGAGGTGCTGCAGGAGTAAAGGGTAAGAGGGTCCCTTTTAAGGGCAATCCAATCAAAAATCAAAGAGTCAAAGCAGCAGGAGCGGTATTGCAATCGCTTTATTGCACCATTGTGGCAAAAAGAGAGCTGAGACGGAAGGCTAAGATCTCGAACTACCGGGCAATTTTCTATGGTCATGAAGGGTGTGTCATGACCAAAAGAACTAGCTCACAGGTGGCCAAAATGGGTTTTCTCAGGAGGGTGTCTGGCATCTCCCTTAGAGATAGGGTGAAAAGCTTGGCTATCAGCAAGGACCTTGGAATAGATCTGCTGCTCCTTCGGGTCGAAAGGAGATAGTGGAGGTGGTACGGGCATCTGGTAAGAATGCCCCCTGGGTGCCTCCCATGTTCCAGGCACATCAAGCTGGGAGGAGGCCTCGGGGAAGACCCAGGACTAGGTGGAGAGATTACATCCTCGCACTGGCCTGGAAACGCCTCGTGGATATAAATCACAAACTAATTACAAATTAAAGTTACTTGTGATTTTAGCTTGACCTGCACCACTTCTACTCAGTAATCGATGTAATGTAACGAAATGCAATACTTAAAACAAATCATAACAAACTTAAAATGAAAGAATTTAGAAAGTAGAAGATACTAAAAACTACTCAATTACAGTAACGAGTGAACGAGCGAATACCTGTAATATGTTACTTTCCACATCTGAGCATGGCGTTGTACACACCTAGCACACACTATAAAGAGTTTCTAGGGAGTGGTATAAACAAATAGGATGGCACAATGGCGAGGAATCGTAAAGTTAAGTGAGGTCTGGAGCCATGTTGCTTTTGAAAAGGTCAAAAGGCAAAAAGCAAGCAGAGACAGACATGGGAGGCTATATGTCAGGGCTGGAGAGAGGGAATGTGAAAGAGCGACGCAAGCTAGCAGCAGAGGGAGGAGAAGGGAGTAGAAGGCATGAAAAACCTGAGCCAGCTGAAAACAAATCAGTGTGAGGAGATGTTTGACATTTTTGCTTTTATCAAGCACCTGGTTTTATCATCTGAGCCCTCCCCGCACGTGTTTCCATTTCCACTGCTCTTGCTTAGCTGACATAGGTTCCTGAGCTCCTCACCTCCTGTTCTCTCTCCGTCCATCTGGCTTTTCTCCCTCCCTTGCTTTGGTCCCTTGGGGCAAGGGGGAGGAGGGTGCTCTTAGGATTCTGAGAAGATTTTAAATATCTTATTTCTTTATATCTTTATTTAAAATAATATATTTGAATGATCTAGTTTTATTGTCTGCAGGTAGTCTAGAGGCCTGGGCATTTAAATCCCAGTCAAAAGGGCATGTGTGAGCCTACACGAGCGCTTTAGGGAGAGGGGTACACGCAGGTGTGGAATGGGCATGCAGTTTCAAACCAAAATCAATGTTCTTGTAATTCTGGTTCCAACCACAAGAGTCATTTCAGACAAAAACTTGTCTGATACAGTGTATATGTAATACTTGTCCAAATTGTACATTTTAATCACGTGTGCATACATTTCCTCCACGTTTTTATTTGATGTTTATGTTCGTTATATATACTGTATATGTTTTGTGCAATTGTGTGCCAAAAACATCAGGAGGTTTTTGGGTGGGGGGACCATGGGTCAAAACAACCTCTGTCTTCCACCCCCTGAGTCTCACCTCCTCTCCTATCATCCATCTTTATCCCCACCCTCTCCATTCCTCCCGCTCCCTCACACTGATTTCCTGCTCGCTCCAGCCGACCAGACGGTCATAATTAACGGGGGGAAAACGATAGTCCCCCTGGCTCTCTGGAGTCCTCTACACTCACTGTGTGTGTGTGTGTGTGTGTGTGTGTGTGTGTGTGCACACACACAGATCTCTGTTTCCCTGTACCTCCAGACTTGGCCTACGATCCTCGCTCTACTCAATGCGTCTTTATGTTCCCCATGATCTCACCCCCTCCAAGAAACACACCAAAATTACTTGCAGAGACTCCCGAACACTGAGACACAGAATGACCCACTATCTAAGAGCTTTAGCGCATACTATGCACACGCACGCACACACACACACACACACACACACACACAGAATCATCCACTGGCTTTCATCATAGCTAATTCCAAGAGAAAGAGAGAAAGAGAGAGGAAGAGAGAAAATATGATGTACCATGTGTTTTCTGTTTTTTGGTTGTGTGTTGTAGAGGTGTAGTCACAACAGAACCAAGAGCTAAAGAATAGAGGGGGTGCATCAAAGGTACAAGCATCAATCACGTCATAGAACCCCCCAGAACACCACATTTCTTCTTGTAGCACAATTGTGTGTAAAAGTGGGAGTGGCTAAACAAAACAACATTTAAATGACTCTACCTTTAATGTACAAA
>JAODOY010000013.1:2030740-2060952 GCA_025399855.1 Forbesichthys papilliferus | reverse complement strand
ATATATATCAAAAATAATACTAATGTTTTTGTCACTGACTAAACAGCTGGTTCAGTGGTGCCGGTGAGCGATACAATTGCCAGTGGCCCTGAACATATAGGCAACTTGCTTATGCTTATTCTTTTACTTGCTTGCGGATATGCCCATGGTCCATGATAGGAATTACACATTGAAAATTGAATAGGTCCAGCCTCAAGTTCTGTTGGTAAATCTAAAGTCAGAAATTAAGTTTATTTCTTTTATCATTTTACAGCAGTGTGAGTATGGGAACCTGTGCGATCCTTTGCCAACACAAACAAAATCCATGGCACTTTTCGGGTACGGGTTAGACTTCAGGTCCGATCGGAACAGATCTCAATTTATGCAAATTGAGTCTGGTGAAAAATGCTTTGGTTCATTTTGGAAAGAGTTTTTTGGACCCGTGAAGACCTCCATTTTGAACTAAGCCACGCGATGCCGCCTCCTCCTCCATATGGACGTGACCACACTAAGTCTCACCGTTCTCTTTACGCAGCCGTGTGATGAACTTTTTAGGCGGTATGACGCCCACTTTCCTCTTCTGGTTGGCGATGCTGTGGAACAGGTCGGCCAGGCATGTGAGCAGGTTCTCTTTACGCCGTGGCTGACTACGATATGCCAGGATCTTCTCCCGGAATGGTCGGCAGAAGTACAGGGCTTGGAGCACCGAGTTACAGTAACAGGTGTTGCCAAACTGGAAGGGGTCAAATATAAAAACACATGCGTTCAGTACAGCCACACCTGATTGCTAATAACATGCTACACAGATAAGATTGGTTTGATTGGATTTGTATACAAGGTTATATTCAAAAGAGTCACAGTCAAAACCATTTAATCTATTTTGTCCTGCTTTCTACTGATAACAATATCCCCATAGTAACAAGACAAGACAAAAAATGCCTTTGACCACCTCCAGAGGAAGACAGTCACCTTTGAAAATGATTTGGTTTCAATTCAACTGTTGTGCATCTTGACCTGTATTCTACTGTAACGCGACCACAATATAAAGACAGCAAGTGAGGATATAACCTACATTTAATCAGGTCAAATTAAAAGGGGTAACATTAGACCAATGCAGTACACTTACATTGACCAGGCCAAAGTAGTGTTCATTGACGGGAAACTGCTCAGAGCCAATCTCTTTCTCCAGAGCAGAGGCATTGGCGCCCTACAAATTAAATAAAAACAAAACAATTGTTATTAACACAAAAAGCTATTTTAAAAACAGCTTTCTGCTAAATACAACCACAATAAATAAATGTGCAAGAAAAAACGCAGAGAGTTTTAAAACCTTGCCATTGTCAAGGTCATCTATAGTTAAACACAAATAAAATCAGATAATGGATGTGTAGATAAAGGCTTTGTCCCACAATAAAGGATTTGTCACCACTACATTAGCTGCCACTACAAACATGGTGGACCACATTTTTCAAGAGATAAACTGCTGATGGAATGTCTCCATAAACCGTTCTGATCCAGAAGAGCGCTAAGCAGACTGATGTAATAACGGCAATGAAATAGCATGTGAAGTTAAGACTTTAAGAAAAGCAAAATGTTCAGCACAAAATCATGCGGAACCTCGTGTATACAGTAAATGCAGAAGATCTATTTACATCCCCGTACTGTATGAGCTAAGCAGACAGCAATCGTCTGCATGAAGTCAAGGAACATGGAACGAGACCATAACTGCGCAGCTAAACATGTCGTCATTTTCTGCGCTTGTTAGGGCTAGCTAGCTTGTCAAATTCCATATATTATTTAGCTTAACTATAAGATACAACAAATGTAGTGAAGACTTCGGCCATAAGACCAACGTTTCAGCTTCTAGCACGGAAGCAGGTTAGCTGGTCAGTGAACATTAGCTGGTAGTCAGCTGCAGCAGGTGCAGTCACCACAACATCATGCTGCACCAAGAAAGAGGTACTGGTACTGATTTATCATTAGGCACATTGTCACATTAGCAATACACTCAGGAATCACGCAAGTCATGTGCCAATCTATGCCGTACTGCACAGGACAAATAGTCAGAGTCTGTTGATCGGAAATCTGCTGGGCTAGCATAGCGACCACAACTAAATGTTTTGGCAATTTCACGCTTCCACAAACACATAACAGTACATTGACGTAAGTCAAATTACGACAAAATGTAATCAATACATGTGGGGAAAGGTCATTTACTCACCATGGTACAAAAAGATGCAAATTTAGAGACTGTCATTAGGATTTCCATTCGGCTAGCGCCATCTTCCACCCAGTCGCCGTGCGTAGGCGAGGATGGGGGCTCCCTCGTGAGAGCAGCAGTTCTGCTGAGCTCGCGATGGCAGGTCCACCTTCGCGCTGTGGTTTTCAAACACCTAAATGCTAAACCAAACTATGATCCGCGGGTGGCCTACTGTACCGTAATAGCTAATAATAATAAGTGTTTGAGGATAATCTGCAACCTGGTGGATATTTTGTCATTGCCCAGAGGAAGTGAAGTGAACTCTCCCAAATAAAAAAAAAGAATTCTGTTTGCAAATACACTTTTTATATTTGCATTAATAATGACCAAACGTTTATTAAATAATAACTGGAGGATTTCACATTTTAACTTGACACTTGTCACTTTGCCCTAGATTGTGAAATTACGTTGTAAACAAATCGTGGAAATACACTAATACCCACCGCATAAATCTGATTTGAGGACAGTTCTTGATTAAAATACATTTTTGGACTCTGTTTAATTAGTCGATAACACTGACTCCAGGTCAGTCTGTCGCCTTCAATATTTCGTTTCGGATTTTCGTTCAGGCAAAAGTCAATCTTACCTTAATTCGATTTTACAGGGCGGAGTTTCTGGTCCTCCGTTCTCTCTTTCCGCCGTACCCGCCATCTTGTAAGCGAACGGGGTAAGATTAGCTCCTTCTATAAAATGCTTTTTCTTATATATTATTGTAGTGCTTGCATAAAGTCACAAACACGGCTATTAAATAGTGTGCATATCCCCGGAATAATTGAATACCAAGCTCTCTGTGAGAGAGAAGTTGAAGTTTAGAGAGCACAACTGGTAGCGTGGCTGTCCATGTGGGCCCCGCTGCCGTCAGTTGGCTAAGACAAAAAATATTGCTTGATTAAAGTCTATCATTGTCATAGTACCGGTAATCTAATATCGTAATAGTAGGCGTCGTTGGTTTGTAATTATTTGTTCCGTTTCTTAATTAGACCAACATTCTGTGGGTGATTTGCCGCATTATGAGTGTTTTTACCCTAGCAATTGGATGAACAACCATTTTACCGTAACCAGCAGTAGATCTCGATACCTTTTTTAACATATATGTAACAATCAGACTTGAAATGGTGTACAATCTAATAAGTCAGTTCTAGTTTTGACACATCTGAACGGGCTTTTGCATGTATACAAGCAATGGTACATGTATTGTGCGGTGGTAACTTATACTACCTGTTCTGCGAAGTACAGTAAATGTATGATACCTGTCTTTATTTCACAGTAATCAGGCATCATGACGAACACCAGAGGCAAGAGGAGGGGTACGAGGTACATGTTCAGCCGGCAATTCCGCAAGCATGGTGAGATTTACTTTTATATGTATACGTCATGTACTAGGCATACTCTATAAGTAAGCAGTATGAAAGTGTTAAGATACAATCGAAATGACATGACTAAATCATGGTTTAAGATAACAATACTATGTTTTAGGCCCAATTCCCCTATCCACATACATGCGTATCTACAAGAAGGGAGATATCGTTGACATCAAGGTAAGACAAAAGTACAATTTTCATAAATATCTTACATTATGTTCTTAAATTATGATATGTAAAGAATATTATATTTAACCCTTATCATAAGCAGTTAAAATCATGTATAATTGCATTTGTGTACCTAATGCACGATGCAATGTTTTATTTATTTATTTATTTTATCAAGCTTCACTGAATTGTCAACTTATTGAAATAAGTTATTTTCCTGGTTATTTGTGTTGGGCATAGTGTATTCTTTTTTCCAGTAACTAGTAAGTAATTACATTTCCCCAAATAATATTACAATTACTCTTCCAAGTAATGCTGCATTATGTTACAAGAACAATATTTCTGGTCCTAGCAAACTTAGGCTAATTGAACCAAGTTCCAATCAACTGGGTTGAGAGACTGCAATGTGATTTTTGACTCCTAATGTTAATTATTTTTCCAATAAAGAGGATTCAATTCTAAAATGTGGCTACACAGGTAGTAATTTTTCAAAAGGGGCAACACAGGCTAGTAATTGTGAAAGAAAAATAGTAATGTAACTATTAATGTAACTAATTACTTTTAATATCCAGTAATAAATAAAGTAATATCACTTTTTGAAGGAGTAAGAAGTAAATAGTGAATGATTAATATTCCTGAGTAACTTGCCTAATACTGTTTACCAACTAATCTTCCAGGGCACAGGTACCATACAGAAAGGAATGCCTCACAAGTGCTACCATGGCAAGACGGGTCGTATCTACAATGTAACTCAACATGCTGTCGGTATCATTGTAAACAAGCGCGTAAAGTACGTTTTCTGTTACATTTCTTTCTCTATATTGACTAGAACTCAACTGCATCGAAAAGAGAGAGAACCCCATTTTCACTTTGCCACCTTGACAGTTTAATGTCCTCAGTGGTCATTCATGTGGGGGACAGTATTGGTCCTTATCACTCTATTCTAACTGCTGGTTAGATTTGGGTTGCACTAAGGGAACAGAAAGGCACTGGGCTCATGCATACATTTAGCTCAGGTCAATTTCAATTATAAACATTCATAGGTGCATTATTATTTGCAATGTCGGCAATCTGAATGTCAATGTTTAAAAAATAAGTTGACAAAAACTGCTAATATTCAGTCTGAACTTTGTATATAAAAATGCCGGTCTACAATGTGAAGTGTCCTGTTCTTTCCAGGGGCAAGATCCTGGCTAAGAGAATTAACGTGCGTATTGAGCACGTGAAGCACTCTAAGAGCAGGGACAGCTTCCTGCAGCGTGTCAAGGAAAATGAGAAGAGGAAACAAGAGGCCAAACAAAATGGCACCTGGATTGACCTGAAGCGTCAGGTATGGAGAAGGAGGCCTCTCATTTAGTCAAAGCTTTCTAGTTGACCCTTGAGATTTGATTGAATTCATGGCTACGATGTTGAAACGGCATGCTACAGAAAAATCTTCACGTTGGTGATGCCCCCAATGTGAAGCGGTGTCGGTCACCTAGTGTGAATACTGTGTACAGGGTAGCCGCAGGGTCTTTAAGGTATTCAAAATGCATTGAATGTATTATTCTCAAAATAAGGTCTTCAAAGTATTTAATTTCTCTTACAAAATATAACATTATTGTAGTGTACAAGACTATAATGCTTGCTCGGCGCGTTATCAATCCGGAAGTTAACCATTTCAGTCTGTTTACATGCATGAGCCGCACCTGACTGCTTTCAAGCATGCAGTAGCTACCTGTGATGCTAGTAGAAATGATTCAGTGTTCTAGGAAGACATTATGAAATTCATCCATGTACTCGAGTAAAACTGCATAGCTTTGCTTCGCCTATCAGACAAGACATTCAAACATTGAGCATCAATATATTTTTTACTAAAACGCAAGGGAATTGCAAATCTACTGGCATACTGTTGTTAATCTCACTGAAGAGTAAACTACGTAGCTTTAAAAATTGTCCCGTTAAACAGTTGCTTGTATAAAGACAACCAAGATGAGTGGTGGTTAACGTTAGCGCTGACTGCTATAGGGGGCCGTAAAGTTGAGTGTATTTTAAATTGGATATCTCTGCTTCTAAATGACAGCTGTGAAATATATTGTGAAATCTAGTACTATACTAAAGTAGTAGTAATGGTAAATTATGTAACTAGGTTACATATTAAACACTACAGTGGATCATTGGTAAGACAATAAAGTATGCAAAATGTAATCTGTGAATTCCTAACCAAATTTTGTATCTTGTAGAATAGACACACTACGAGCTAATGTGTAAATATGAATGCGAGTATTGTTTATTTCAACTCAAGTTTGTATATTATTTTAAAAAACCCATCTATTTCTACTTCATTATTTTGCCAGCAAAGCTGTGACTGCTATACTGGCATTACATTTCATTCAAAGTGGTATTAAAAAGGTCTTAAATGTAACTGAGAACCCTGGGGGTACCCTGTTTGTAGCAAATGCAATCTGCAACCATTATATCTGTTCACACTGCCAGCCCAAATCAGATTTTTGACATTTTAGATTAAATGTTTAGATTAGATTTCAGATTAATTTTTTCGAATCTGAACCAACAGCATTTGGAAGTTTAAAATTAGACTCCGCAATCGGATTTCTACATGTGCGTATCAGGCCGCTGAAACTGGATTTCAATGCGTTTTTTGCATCACTTGGAATGCTCTCCATTCTTGCTGCACAGTAAGGCCTGCGTTAACAGCACAAAGCAATGCTGATTTGATCACCTGGCAAATAACTGTTCTCTTTAGATATAATTTGAGATACAAATATAAATGCCTGCAGTGTGAACATAGCCTTTACTAGTAGTAATAGGAGTAGTAGTAGTAGGACTGTCTGTAGTCTCAGCCTCTTCCTGAACGTCTGATGCATATACCCTCGTAAACTTGACATTTTCTCTCTGACTTTTGGGAAGTATTACTGTATATCCATTGGCTGTTATCATTGTCACGTACAAGTACAGTATCTCACAAAAGTCAGTACACCCCTCACATATTTGCAAATATGTGAGCATATCTTTTCATGTGACAACAATGAAGAAATTACACTTTTCTGCAATGTAAAGGTCGTGCATGTCAATAAAAATATATTATGTCAAGTAGGCAGGTACAAGTTAGCCAGCTGGAAAGGTGGCTCTGCGAGACTAGGCTGTCTGCAGCTTTTCTTCTGAAACCCTGTTGCGCGGTGTTTGACTACAGCTGCTTTTCGTGCTATGTTCTTACGGTGTCTCTCTTCACTTCCCTAGCCCGCTGCTCCACGCGAGGCCCACTTCGTCAGCACCAAGAACAATGTGCCCCAGCTGTTGGAGCCCATCCCCTACGAGTTCATGGCATAAACTGCTGAGCAAAATAAAACATCTTTATACACAGTCCTGTAGTCTGTATCATTGGTTCACAATCAGCCTTGTTCTATCACATAGGTCATTAAGCAGTGAGATGTCATAGTTCTCATTGGTCAGTTGCTGTCGCTCAATGATGATTCACCTTCTCTGATCACTGAAGTGAGTGAAATAAGCCATTTCACCGGCGAACTGAGGGCGACACGCACTGCCATATTAACTGTAATGCAGTAATCCCTCCTTAGGGTAGCAGAGGTGAACATAGAGCTGCTTTATTCTTTTAGCTCTGCTTGTCCAAATCCTTTATTTTATTTGACAAAGCATTAAGCTCAATGATTTATATATTAACTTGGTTAAACTGATATAAACTTGACATCAGAAAGAAGTTTGTATTTCGTTGGTTATTAGTTAAAAATAGTACAATATATAATTTTGATTTGAACTTTAGTGCAGGGCTTTAAGTGCTCGTCATGTTTGTGCTGTCCATAAAGCTTATCGTTGAATGATCGGCATGGTTTATCTAAACCCACCAGCAGGTGGCAGTGCACCCTCTGATAAGTGCGAATGAAAAATGTCCCAACATTGGTGCATGATTGATGTGCATGGCCTGTACATAGAACATTTTTAGAGATATGTCATTGCAAGCTAGTCACTATAGAGGCTAGCCGCATTAAAGTCATGTCCCTGGTCAAAATCGAATGTAGCCTAGGCCTAATTGTTAAACCCTGCCATATTGGTGCCATTATTAATATGTGATTGCCTGGGTAAATATTTCAACCTCAGTACTTTATTTTAGCTTTAATTTAATAGCCTACACTGCCTTTGGGTGTATTAAAATGTGCTTCAAATAAAATTATATGATTTGGTAATGTGGCATTCATCTGTTGCTTCAATTCTGTCTTCATACATGACTCGGAAGTGTACACTGCTATGCCGCTAGAGGGCTGCTCTGCTGTATGTGGCATAATGGATATAATGCCGGTGTTACGTCTAATTCTGTGTCCTGCCGAATTCAGTGACCCTTTTGAAACGAAGTATGTTAAAGCAGAAAGATCACGAAATAGTTCGATAGATCTATAAATAATATTTAGAAATATCTAGATATCAATTAACCTTAAAACGACGAGGCTGGTGTAGATTAAGTAGATTATATTCACTTTTTATTCAGAAATCGCTAAAATCACAATCTTTTTGCAGAGCAAACCACCATCGATATATCTAACATTTTAGTAACAATTTCCCGAACTAAAACACTTCGGGAGCGAGACAAAAAGTGCACGAGAAATCACACACACACTAATAGATTCTACATTATTTTTGATGGCGCATGCGCACTTTCGAAAGGGTCACTGAATTCGGCAGGACACCGAATTAGGCGTAACAACTGTCGTTAGGAAGAAACAGACAACAGTTTTCAACACAAATATATGACAATCTGTATCTTCCTTGATACATACTCATATTGAAGGCTGCCGACTCTAAATATCACCTTGGAAGTACGCAGCGGGCTCTCCAAAAATCATGCAAACAAAAAATGAAACCAACGCAGCAGAATACGATAGAAATGTGTCGTAAAGAGTCATGAATTAAATCTGACCGTTACACCAGCCACTCACCTAATCTTGGCATGCACTGTTTAATCAGTGGAGGCAGAATGGCTGACTGGATGTGTGACAAATGTATCTCATCCCACCGCACTACTTTACCTAATATTTACACCAATTAGTACTGGTTTACAGAGATAGCAGCAGCTGAGAGGGATGTTATGTGTTTGTAGAAGCATGAGAGGCGATTAAGACACCTTCCGTGAGGATTAACACTCCTGTATACATAGGCATTTTAGGTGATGAAAATAAGAGATAAGATAATGAAAAAACACGCATAGCCTATGTTTTAATAAAGGTCTATTGGATGCGACGTGGGTTTGTGGCTATAGCCTCTTGATTCCACTGGCACTCCGAAGCATGTCAGATGGCTGTTAATTCACTGTGTTAATTTTCACAAAATGAAATCAGTTTATGAATGCCCCTCTGGGAGGCCTCTCTGCCCCAAAGCTCTTGTTGAGCAACAAGGATTGATATAGGCATTCATATATGGCAGTTGATGCAAAATATTAGCTGTCCACAAGTTTCTGTGTTGGCCGGGTCAACAGCTTTTGGTAGTAGACCTAATGTGGTCAGAACTTAAAAAACATGTTTAGCTTTTGGGCCAGTGTTTTCCAACTAGGGTACCCCCAGGGGTACTTCAAGGTACTACAAGGGCACCTATACAAGAACAGAAAAATAATTTAAAGAACATCAATTAATCTATTATTGAGTGGTAAATGGTCTGAGCCATCAAATTCTCTATTATAGTATATATTTCTGTGTAACTATTGCATTTTCAATGTATTTAATGCTTGGTTGTGTGTGTGCGTGCATGTGTTTGTGTTCTCACAATTAGAATGGCCATGTGTAACACTGAGTCATGGAAGTTACTGATTGAAAGAAGGATTAAAGTAAACAGTCTAACAGAGAGAAAGAAAGCGCTAAGTGAGAGGAGAGCAAAAAAAGGGGGATAGGGCCCGCAGATAAATGTTGTGGAGCGCTATGGACTCCTTAATCACACACATTTGACACACACACAGATTGAGTCTGTCAACTCACCTAGCAGCCAGGGCAGCCACATCGACCCTGCGTGTTACACATTAACCACGCACACACACAACACAAGCAGTCGATAATTAGATTTAGACACTTGCACCGGTGATTCTGAAAAAGAGCTGTGTAGAACTGCTGTAGTCCTTATGCCTGAGTTATAATATCACCCAGTACACAGTCACACTGTTCCAACATTTGCCCCTTCAAATGGTAAACTAATTCTCCTGGCATGTTTAAGTAAAAAGGTTGTTGCAGCTGTGGAAACATTTGTGGCTGTGATGCAAGCATTACTGCCTGGATGTTTGTGTCAACAGGCAAGGAAAGAAAGCTGGACAAAAGGAGGTAAAGATCCCATCCCAGGCCAAACAGAGCGGCCACCATATCTCTGGGTGATAGGTGGCGTGATATACTGGTGTTGGCGGTTATCAAAGGAGACCGTGGTCACATCATATAGATAGAAGGCCAGCTGTATTGATCCTGTCCCTGACGAGAGGGAAGGAACAGCAATTTGGAAGAGGAGGAGGGTGAAAATGTCAACGGACCCATGGGTCTCTCTGGTCACCTGGAGCATATGAGGGCACTGAGCTGACGCCCTTAAAGGTTCTCAATAGGCCTCATTCAGTCAAAGGTTTCTCATGAGATCACGGCACAGGCAGAGCCGGTAATCTCCAGTGTTTAGATAGGCAGATAGCGTTATTGGGTTGTTGTCTGTGCTAATAAACACTCCCCCGGGTCACCTGTGTGTTGTCGCTTTGTTTTTGTGTACAAGAAAAAACAGCCTGTTTTATATTGAAGCAGTTGTAATGTGCAATGGCAGTTTAGCTTCCCGTGTGTAGGGCATGTGTTTCTTTAACGCTTATATTCAAATTACTTTGTAGTTTATGGGTTTCTAAGTACCATGCTGGTCTAATACAGTATCCAACAACAATAAATCACACCTATCAAAAAACAATACTGAAGGGTTGATAAGGTTTTGATTAGAGCAGTAAATTCCATGTGCACGTGATGAATGGAGACAGACCGTCGCCTCTGGAACACACGCACACAGCTGCAGATAGACACACACTGTGTGACAGGTTTAAAGCCTTTATCAGTCCCTGTGTGACAAAGACAGGGCCGTTTATAATGATTGCGTGCAGTAATACCTTAGGCTATTATCAAACATGGGGGTTTTCTTCCAGAAGTCTAGCATACCATATTTAATCACCTAAATTATAAGTCTTCTTGGTGACACTGCACTGCTTGTAGTTGTAAGAGTATGGGGCATAAAGGGGCAGGTTATAGTCTAGTTCTCTGCCAGCCCAAAGGTACCCAGATATCTATAAGTATAAGGTTGATCAAGAGACACCTAAGCCCTATCTTGCTCCTATAACTTTAAATCACCTGAATGAAACATCTGGTAATTACTCAATATGTACTTACTTATTCACGAGGGCATCATATACCATTTCTCACTGTTAAAAATAACTTAAGGGAATGTGTTCATGTAGAATTTAGGAAGCTCTCACATTGGAGCAGAGTATAATAAGAACATATTGTGCTTCGCATGCAGGTTACACTTATGTAGTTGCAAATAAATGAGTCATCAATAGCCCTGTTCAGGGAGACTTTATTAAACAAACAACACATTTTCACACATGTATAAAACTCCAGCGCTGTGGCTGGCTGGTCGTCATGGTGATGAGGCCCTACAGGGCCGTAGGGTTCCGCAGGTCGCTAATAAGGCCTGGGATTTATTCAGCTGGATGTAACGTCGGTGATAAACGTCTAACATAGAACGACGGGATCTATTTTGTTCACGGCGTATCAACAACTACGCAGTTCAAGCTGATGTTAACGTTGCGTCCACCCGAGCACAGCCCTGGATGTTACTACAGCCCGGTGAAGGTGAAAACAGCCCAGATACTAATCTACAGTACCTCATTTCTCCCTACGTGACCATGTGAACACAGCAGTGCATGTGTAAGCGCGAGACATGATCTGGAATGGTTTCTCCACCCAATTGGGTCCTGTGGGGTCTACAAGAGTTCTGAATGGGTTTTGGTCCTGGTCGAACCCAGTGTGTGGAGTGGCGTGTGCCTGTTCACTTTCGGCCAAGGTTTCTCCCGATGCAGAACATTCTAGTTAGCTTCAGCCCTGGCGTGGTGCGACCGCAACAGAGCGCACACTATGCCAGGCTGCCGGGCCAGGAGACCACGGTGAGCGCCACCCGGCTGCGCTGCTCCTTCAGCATGGGCACCAGAGCCGAGTGGCTCATCCCTGCTGTCGACAGCCCGTTGACGGCCACTATCATGTCACCACACCTGGACAGGTTGGCACGGAATACAGACAGCACACGGCAGTGTGTTGGTATCCATGCACTATACTGGAACGTAACGCATAAAGCCCCGGCACACGTTGCAAAGCGACTAGCGGCGACGTACAGACGAAAGACAGCAAATGAGATTCAGCCACCTGAAGCGACGACGGGTGCCGAACTAAACGAATCTCAACCGAGGCGATTACCATCTGGAGCTAAGGATATCGCTGACTGACAGACTGACCGAAACAATTCGGCTGGGAAATATAGGAGAGGGACACCTAGGCAACCGGAGCCTGGAATGTAAACAAGCGACCGATTTTCAGCTACAAAGTGTCGGGCGACGAGAGGATCGCTTGCAGCGTGTCCGGGGCTTAACTTCTCTAACATGTTAGATATGACATTAGCATTTGGAGTGGCTGTAACATTCACTACATAAGCATATAGTGACCTATAGTGGCTATTGTGAACTGTTGAAGCTGCACAGGACAACATTTTATGGGAAAGCATTATTCATTTACAGTATATTGTAATATTGGTTTTAGCGAGCCGCGGTGAAGCTGTTAGCATAACATGCAATCCCTTGGATTAGATGATGTCAAGGGTCTGCATACTCAACAGTACAGTGGCAGGAAAAATACTAGCAGCATGTTTAAAATTATGTCTGCAATTACAGATAAATAAAACAGTTATTCTATACTGTATGCCAACTCTGACCACTATCTCACCCTCGGAATGATGACTGGTAACTCACTTGAGGCGTCCGTCGTAATACGCAGGTGTTCCCAGGACAATGGTCTTGATAAAGAAAGCCTGGTTGCCATGGTTTTCCTCGTAACCCCCGACAATACTGAAGCCCCAGCTGCCAGGATTGTTTCTACGCAGCACAATCTCATGACTACTGTGGAGGTAGCTGGCATAAATGAAAGGGGTAACAGGGAATGAAGGACATCTCTATGGGAACAGCGTAAACACGCACACATAATTCAGTAGAAAGTAATAACGACAATAGTATGGTGTCTTAATACCAGCATGAATGCTTGTGCGGCACAGTCACTCAAAGAGAAGTTGTTCAGAACATTGAATCATAATGCCATGAGTTGTTTCCAGTGTCTACATTACATATTGTTTATACCAGTAGTTCCTGATCAAATGATCTCGTCACAAGCTATGAACAACTTATTTTGTGTGTCCTGGGTCAAAGATGGATATCCTATGGAGACTACACTACCCACAAGCCTGTGCTCTTACATGTCCTTATGGCTCCACTCACCTGGGCAGGCCCAGCCATATCACCCAGGAGGGAGACCAGCAGGCGTCGTAGTCGCTGCCGTCGTGGGCGTGAGGCAGCAGCTGGTCATGGCTGTGATCCTCCACCAGGGTGACCTCCAGGGCCCGCAGCTGGACGGAGGGCGAGGCAGCGCTGGCCTTCAGGGTCCCCACCGCCTCGCTGTGGCTCAGGTAGGTCAAGTCCTGCCCGTTGATACTCAGCAGAACATCGCCTGGATGTGTACAGATGGGAAGGGTTACCACCGTGAGAGTGTAGTTCCCTGTAACCAAGGGCCTTCATGGCAAGGCTAAAGACATTGGTGCAGATTTAAAGGCAGGGTTAGTCATTCTCGAGAATGCTTGCTAAACCAATGCTCCCTTGAGGGCAGGGTTAAATGCAGAGAATGAATTTTGTTACACGTATGTGTATGTGTTAATAAAAAGTTCCTTTCCTTTAAAACAAATAAACACACAAATAAATACATTCCCTCAGAAGCTCCACCCCAGACATTGAAAGGCAGCGCAAAGCCAAGGCCGGTGTTTGCCACTCTGTTAATGTTCCTATTTACGGAGCCATGGATGTGTAGGAGCACCAGATACGTACGGTAAGCTAGCGAAACGTGAGGAGATATTTGGTGAATTTGACAAAACGTGCATTAGCTTACAATTAGCTTGCAATAGCTATATACATTGAAGGCTTGGTATTTAATTAAACAACAACATACATTAGTTGTACCTGTACTAACTGTAAAAAGCTTTGGATAAAAGAGCTAAATTGTAACCATATCCCAACCAGGGTCTTGTGTCAGGCAGATATACTGTAGTTCTTATTGTATGGAGTATGTTTTGTGTCCTGTACTGGCAGTAGTAGTATCTCACCTCGTTTGATTCGTCCATCCCTTGATAAGCAGCCGTGTGGTTGGACACTGGTCACAAAGATTGGCAGCTCGCCACTTTTGCTGCCCCGCCCCCCTGCCACAGTCATGCCCAGAGACTCCTGGGGCTCTTTCTTCACAGTGATATGCTTCTCTTTACAGGCCACACACTGGGAGAGGTCCTGATAGACACACACATGCATGCACGCACGCACATAAAGATGACTATGAAGAATACAGGTGCATCTTCCAATTTGTCCCCACATATTCCTGCATAATTTTGTATGCAGAAGACTACGCACAAATACATGTAATTATGTTATTCCATAAGTCTAGATATCATCATCTCATAACCCCCCCCACCCCTCCTAAAAAAACTAAGAAATGTGTGACCCAAGTGACCCACTAAAAAGAACAACCCACCCAGACCCCAGACTCACACACACGCACACACACAGCTCACCCTGTGAGTGCTTGCTCGGGCCAGGTGCACAGGCACAGGGCTGGGGGAGGAGCTATGGGTGGGCAGGAAGTGGTCAAGGCAGTAGAGGTCTCTGGTGGAGCTGGACTTTGGGGGCGGGGGCGGGGTTGGCTTGCTGGGCCGGCCAATCAGGAGATGGACTCTCTCTCCACTGGCCTAGAATGTTAGAAGCAGCGTGTGAGCAGGTCAAACGGTGTCTTCTGCTGTCTTACAAGACTGTATGATCTACGCATGAGGAACAACATGCCATGGAAACATCAAGAGAAGACACCATTCGCCCTGAATGACTTATTACAGTTGACAAAAATAATGCCCGTAAGAATAAAACATGTTAAATAAACTCAATTAAAACATACAAATGTGGCAAAAAGGCCAAATATATAAAAATATTTACAAACATACTAATTTTGATCTGTATGTTCTATTACAATATAAATGGAGCGTGATCCTTCGTTTTGTCACATCAATTCAATATCATTATTATGTATTGTTTACAAAAATATAAATACTGTATATTATTATCACAATATTTTCCCACACCGCTTATTTGAACAGTAAATCCTGCGTGTGCATCTTCAAGCGTACCTGTATGACCTGTGCGGCCTGCTCGGGCGTGCCGTGGCGTAAATCCTGGTCGTTGACGGCCAGCACGCGGTCGTTGCCGCACAGCCGACCGTCCTTGGCCGCCAGGCCCCCGTCCAGCAGGTCCAGCACGAAGACCCCGGCCTCGTCGGTACGCCGGACCAGCTTGATGCCCAGCTGCTCCGAGGAGTCCCTCTTGGTCAGCGTGATGCGCAGGCTGGCCGGGCTGGAGGGGCTGCTCTCGGGCGTGGGGCAGGGCGCGTGGGGCACGGCCGGGGTGGAGGAGGAGGAGGATGCGGAGGCGGGGGGCGGGGCCCGGGAGGCGCAGCGGCGCTCCCGGAGCACTGTCAGCTGCAGCGCGGTGCACGGACGTGCCAACGTGGAGCGGGCAAAGCTGTGGGGCACGTTGCTGATGTCCACGTTGTTCACCTGGAGACCACACACCAGGCCGCACAGGAGGGGCGTTCAGACCTTCGTGGAAGCTTTGTGCAAAGGTTTTATGTGAACTTCTGTGCAATCTTCTGTGCAAAGGTTCTCTGTCAACTTCTGTGCAAACATTTGTGCAAACGTTCTGTACAAACGGTCTGTGCAAAGTTCTCTGTCAACTTCTATGCAAACATTTGTGCAAACGTTCTGTGCAAACGTTCTGTGCAAACTTTCCAAATTGTTAGATCTAAGTGTTGCCCTTCCTTCAGCTCTAAGTGTGTTTGCAGAGAACTACCTCCTCAGACAGCTGGTGTGTCTGCAGTTTGTGAGGAACTCAAAGCAAAAGGGAAAGTGTCTGAATATGTTTGCAAACGTTGTAAATATTCGCCAAATTTGAACACACCTATATTGTGTGTGTGTGTGTGTGTGAACAAGGGGCTCCAAATACCCCCCACATCAATATTATTAATTAATAATTGCATTTTGTAACCTACTTTTACACCTTTGATTACACAATACGTCTCTGTATATATACAACATGTAATATGCATGCATGTATTTATGCAGCAGACAAAACAGAATATATGATTTAGAAGGGAGATGAGAAGATTTACTAAAGACATATAAATGGATACATAATAATAATAATAATAATAATAATTATTATTATTATTAAAGATCAAGGAAGATAATCTGACCTGTAGGATCTGATCTCCAGCTAGCAGCCTCCCGTCTCGTGCGATGACTCCATCGCGGTACACTTCCTGGATCACAACGTTGATGAGTGGCGTCTCGTTGCCCCCGACGATGCTTATACCCAGCTCCACATAAGGGTTGGCGCGGTGGACCTCGATGGAGGTGATCTCCCCCTCAGGCAGGGAGGGCAGCTTCACACAGCCTATCACACATATATGTAATTTATATTTAACTTGGATAATCGTCGCTGAATAAGTGTTTCCATTATTATTTGTATAACAGTGGACCATAACAGTGGTAAAGGTATAGTAAGTCATTGTGGAAAAAGCTTGTTGATATAACTCCAGCACAACAGAAACACCCTCTCACTTATTAGCCACGCCCCACACTTTGGAAATGCATTGTGAATGCTAGGATATTGCTGTTGTGCGTGGGTATGCACCACTTTGTTTGCACTCCTATTGATGGAGCCGGGCACGCATAGAGATCGGTAAAATAGCGTACCACGTGGAGATATTTGCTGATTTTGACAAAAGGTGTATTAATTTACAATCCCTTACTATACCTTTAACTTGGATAATCATTAATAAACGTTTAAATTATGATTTGTATTTCACAGTGTTAAGGCAGCCACTTAACAACAAAAACCAAGCTAAATTTCAAGTCATCTTTTACAGTCGAATGGAGGAAGTGATGTCATACCCTCTTCAGCCGAGAGGGGTGGAGACTCAGGGCAGTCCCAGCCAGAGGAGGCGGAGCTAACCGATCGGAGGAGGTGGATGCAGGGGTTACTGAGGGGTCGCTTTACCCGGGGAACCACACATTCCAAGCCCAACACACCTGGAGGACAAGAGAGAGACAGACAGAGAGAGAGACAGAGAGAGTGAGACAGTAGCAGAAATACATTTTTATTGTCACAGTCAGGCAAACATCAAAAGAGGATTTAAAACCCCAGTAAAGCCACACAGATCTGAGATAATGGGGCTGATTAGGAATCTGTTTGGGTTGAATATGGGCAGAGCTCTGCGCTGCTGCAGCAGAATGCATAGTTGCATACAATAGTATCATACCAAACTAATCTTAAAGAAGAAAATAACTCCTGTGTGTGTGTGTCTCTGTGTGTGTGTGTGTGTGTGTGTGTGTGTGTGTGTGTGCGTGTGTGTATGTTTAAAACCTTTTCCTGTGGTACTCAGTGGTTTTTTCAGTCCTGATACAGATACAGATAATGGCCCTTTGGGTATCGACCGATACCGAGTACCAATCCTATTACAGTGTTAAATAAAGTTTGAAGTTAAGTTGCAAAGTAAATGACAGACAATCTCTATTTTAGCACTGCATTTTAGAAACCTGCTGCTGATAGTGTGGCCTGGTTAGGTTAGATATGGCTGATGCTTGACAGTAGACCTACGTGTGTGCATTAATTAATTGTATCAGCCCCATGGATCGGTTACAACTGTCCATCTGTCACCGATACTGATCCAGCTATTTAAGTCAGTATCGGACCGATTTCCAATCTCAGTATCGTATCGGTGCCGTCCCTAGTACTCACTCTCTTCCTCAGTGCTTTCCTCAAAGGCAGGGTTGTCGACGCCTGGTTCTTCCGTCCACGTGGGCCCATTGCTGCACAGGGGGGGTCCCGAGGTGGGCGAGGGGGTGCGGTCTCTCAGGTCTGTCTGCGGGGAGTGGGGCGACCTGGGCGGGGGGGTGTTCACCATAGTCGGCTCGTCCCCGCTCTCGCATCGCTGGCCGCCCAGACTGCTCTGCTGAGCTCGAGCACCGGGGCACCTGTGCACAGGATGGTCCCGTGTGAAGGACGGGCCAGAGAGAGAGCTCATCCGGCCGTCAGGTCTCGCTTTAAAATACTAGATCCTGCCACTTTAATGTGTGTGAGTGTTTTGTTGTTGACTCTTCAACACAAAATCTTAACCCAACCATTACATTAAAAAACAAAATACACACTCATCACCATTAATGCTTATTCTTATCTTAGATGATGTGTACGAGACACTACTAGTGTTTTATTGCACTAGGAAGCAGCTTGCAAACTCCAGACGAACCACACGAGCACCTCCCATGTAATAAGATCAGTGCATCTTCCTTGAACATCCTTCTGGAGCAGTGAGGCCTGGCACTTGTCATGTCATCTAACAGACGATGTCCAAGCCTTAGTATTCACGCATGCAGATCTGAGCAGATCTGACAGTGACTGTTGAGTCCCGTACCTGTCTTGGACCAACATGGAGATGGGTGTAATCTTTCCTGCTGCTTCGTCATTTGATCTGACACCACCTTCATTCCATGTTTCATGCTAATGTCCATTTAAACCAATGCATAGATTATTTATTCATTTCTGCCTGACTAAATACTATACCACCCAAATGTGGAAATACAGGGCTAAACGGCATAATTCTGAAAGTCACATGTCGAAACAAGTGACAAAACCCTATAAGTGTGAGCAACAGCTTGTTATTAATAGCTTGTTAAGGACAACATCCTCGTAATTAAGTCTGAGGTGAGTACACTATATTCGACCAATAAACAGAAATAAAACATCCCTGAACTGTTTCTTAGTAACAGACACTACTAAATTATTGATATCTTTAAAGGAAGCTAAGCAGAGACACATTTAGAGCAATGTTAGTGTTGATGGTGAAACAAAGTGGAAAAGACAAGTAATATCACTTGTATTATTTAGATGTATACATGTTTATATGCTAGATAACTCAAGCAGTTATCATCATTTAAGAGCTCAATCAGCTCAATCACGTACAAAATCTTCCCATTCAACCTGTGCTTCATGTCAAATTATTTATATTATTGAGTTCTACATTACATACGGTAGATTACAAAGCATGCATACCAATTGTATTCATTTAGCAAACACCAGAAACATGCTAATATCCCTTCTTGTGGAACTGAATACTTGTGAGAAACAATAAAGCATGACAGAAAGTCAAAAGAAAGTCTAGAAAGAGCAGGAGGAAGTCAAACGGGACAACGAGAAAGATTCAATCCTTTCCATCCCACCACCGTTAATATAGTCTAATTAATAATAATAACAATCTTCCATCCCGCTGCCTTGGACTTACCACAGGGTGGGGTTGCCCTTGGCAGTTTCGCAGAAGAAATGGTTGAAAAGGTCCCTGGAGTTGAAGTTGGTCAGCATGGTCGGAGGCTAGTGAGAGCACGGCGCTTTCATGCCAACCCATGACTGTGATAGGCGACCCATAATCCCCTGTCACGTGACCCGCAGCCCAGTTAATCCCTTCAGGGTCCGACAGCACCCGACATGGTCCAAACTATGTGGCTGGACTGACAACCGTGCGATGACAGCTGGGATCTAACTAGAGTGGGCTGATTGATTTATTTGATTATTATTAACAAGAAGAAGATAACGAATCACAAGGCTTGATCATGTGTTCCAAAAGCACAACCTTATTTTGCTCCAATTACTATTTATGGATATTTATTAAATATAAACATTTGATTAATTATAGATAGATGATGTATATTATCAAATATAATGTATGTGTTGAATGGCATCAGAGTGTAATATGTTACTGTTCAGGGTTTAAACCTTTAGGGCCTTTACAGAACCATGAATGCACAGATTGTCTCAGCAAGCAGGAATTACATTGCTGGGGTCCATGAACTACAAAGAACCGCGTAACAGCAATGGCTCTCTATTTTTAGCTATGTGTGTGTGCGCGCGGATGTGCGTTTGCGTGCGTATGTATGTGAGTGTGTGTGACGTGAGTGTGTGTGCGTGTGTGTGTGTGTGTGTGTGTGTGTTACATGCATGCATATGTGTGAGTGTGCGCGTGCGTGTTCACGTGTTTGTGTGTGCGTGCATGCGTGTGCGTGTGTGTATGTATGTCCATGCATGTGTGTGTGTGTGTGTGTGTGTGTGTGCTTGTGTGCTTGTGTGTATGTCAATGCATGTGTGTGTGTGTGTGTGTGTGTGTGTCTATAGACCTACATACATCAGCTCTACAGCCCTACAGGCCTACAGTAAAGTGTGTGCTGGGTCCCACCTGTGCGTGAGGTGTGCCTGCAGGTCACAGCGTGGCAGGCTGAGGGGGCAGAGGGGCGTCATGGGGCAGGTCACCACCAGCTTGTCCAGCAGCTTGTGCACCAGGATGCTGGAGCGCCGGCACGCCTGCAGCTGCAGCCGCGCCCGGTCCAGCGGGCAGAAGTCTCGCTCCTTGAGGAAGCTGCGCAGGCAGCGGGCGCAGAAGGTGTGTCCGCACGGCGTGTCCAGCGGCCGCACTAGCGGCTGCAGGCAGATGTGGCACACCAGGTCGTCGTCCACCTCCAGGCGGTAGTTGTACAGGTGGTTCTCCCAGGGACGGTGGGTCTGGCCGCACTCGGGGCACTGCGGCTCCGGGACGGGCTCCGCCGGCCCCGGCGGGCCGCCCGCCTCGCAGCCGGGGCTGCCCATCCCGGCTCCGCCAGCCCAGGGGAGGTGGTGGGGTTGGGGTGGGGGGATGGGGTGACGGTGGGGCGTCGGTGGGGAGGAGGAAGGGGAGCGGTGCTCGCACCGATATCCCCGGCAAAACTCACTGGACCAGCAGGTTACGGAGAGGACAGTCGCCCCCCCAGTGGCCAATGACGCATCACCCTGTTGGGTCAGAGGACATGAAGATGTGAGTGTGATACCGCCGCTTTAATAATAAGTCATGTGTGTCTTTCTTTGTGTCGACATGTCAGGGAGAAAGGGAGTGTCACGGCATCTGTGCGTGTGCGTGCGTGTGTCTGTGTGTGTGTGGGGCGTGTGCATGTGTGTGTGTGCGTGTGTGTGTCTGTGTGCGTGGGGCGTGTGCATCTGTGTGTGGGACGTGTGCGTCTGTGTGTATGCGTGTGTCTCTACTGCTGCCCCTGCATACTAATCTGGCAGCGTAATCTCGCTTTCCCACTCGCCCACTCCTATCTTCCAATTCCACAGAGAGAATGATCTGGGATTGAGGCAGAGAGAGGAAGTAAGATAACCGGGAAAACCATGCCAGGGAAAGAGGAAGGGAGGGAGAGAGAAGAGGGAGAAAGAGAATGACGAGGTCTAGGCTCCTAAAATAAACCAACCAATTGGAGGATACATATGAAGTCAGTAGTGGCCAGTGTTAAGGCAGAGTTTCTTGATACGCCCCTCGTGCTATCGTTGGCAGTCGCTACACTCTTTTGTCTTCCGAGCCACGTGTGTGTGCGTGTGCATCCTAGTCAATCTTCAACGGGAAGAAAGCTATTTCTGGCGGAGCATTTGTCTCCCCCAAACCACGGGTCCACTTACAAAATCCAGGCAGAGCTGATTATTCCAAGCGAATGCATTGCACACTCCACTACACATTTCCACAGAGACACAAGACAAATAGCCGCCAAGAGACAGCAGGGGGCGCACCTCATCACAGAGTGGGCCGGCCAAGCAACACTGACTACCTGCCTCTGTTCCACTGAGGGTCTGCTCCTGTCTCCATGACGACCTGGAGCCTGTTCAGTGAGGCTTGACATTCAGAGTGTAGCCAGAGGAGGATGTAGCGAGAACCACACAACAGATGCTCTCAGCCACACAGTACGCCCGTGCCGCTCTTTGCAACGGTCCGAATGCACGTCAGAAAAGTACACTGACTGACGATGATGAGATATCTCATTTTTTAGCCCCCTATTCCTCCGAGACGTGCCGGGGTTGTCAATGTGTGGGTTGGGGGCCCACAACATGCTTCCATGCCTTATTAGTATTGTTAAATTGTGCAGACGTTTTTGTTCTGGTTGATTTGATGTTGTCTTGGCTAGTGTTTGCACGCGTTTGCATGTGCGTGCGACGACACGTGCGTGTGTGACTACACGCATGCACCTGTGTACGCAATGTGTGTACACAATGGGAGTCGCAAAACGTAAAGTGGGGCCATGTGTGTGACAAAACAAAAGCACAGATTTAGAACAATTATACTTTTTGACGACCTTATGTGTAACAATCTGTCTCCCTGGTTGCCTATACTTGTTTCAGTTTCTTTAAGAACACGCTCCTGTGTGTGTGTGTGTGTGTGTGTGTGTGTGTGTGTGTGGTGTGTGTGTGTGTGTGTGGTGTGTGACTAGCTGCTTCTGTCTTCTATCCTGCAGCTGGACATGAATTAAACATGAAGGCACAAGGCGTCTCTGTCCCTATAACAAAGCACTGACATCACCTCATCACACACACAGACACACACACACACACACACGCATACACACCAGTGCAAGTATCAAGCCATAACACAAAGTAACCGGGAAAGTGTCATCAATACAATACAATGTTGTTGGGGCACCAGAGCCTGTGATTGTTGATTTAAATAAAAAATAGAATAAAGAACAACCACCGATGCACTACATCTATTTTAAACATGGTTGTACTAGCAAGAGATTTTCATAACATGTAAGACAAAATGTTGTATAGTGCATGGGAAAGAAAATCTCCCTTTTAATCCCACAACTGATACTGTAGCTTTAGTATAGTGTTGTGGCATGCACAAGCGTCACTCTGCATCTGTGTGTTCAAGGCCACAGTGATATTGTCACCGTATTGATTCACTTTCTTTGCTTATATGGATAAACCACATGTCAATGCTGCTAGACCAGAAGATCTCCAAATTGACATTTGCAACATTATTGCCTATAGCACATAGGCTACAGCCATGCGCCTGTGCACGTAGACTATGTAAATGTCACTTCCCAGACAGAAATATGTTTCAGGCAAAACAATGATCTAAGGTGCTTGCATAAATGTCTATACATGCCCGTTGCTGTCCCATATCAGTCAACGGCTATTTGCGTTTTCTCTTTTTCTTTTGCAAAGGGTTGCTTGTTGAAAAAACGACACGTTTTGTGAGAATGCCAGAAATAAACAGATGACATATAAAAGGTAATAGCAATGTAATGTCATATTTTCGTAGGCATCGTATGTATGCATCGATATGTATATTCTGCACTGTCAACCTATTTAAAGGCAAATAGCTAAATCAGACAAGAGCATTTTTTATTATTGCCCCCCCATCCGCCACCATCCCCCGCTGTCTCATTCCATCCCACCCTCCAGAGGCGGTTGAAGGAGACAAATGAAGCGACAATAGCTATTTCATTTTAAGAAACACTGTGGACCCGCACGCAGGAGATAAGCAATATGATATTATTACCTATATTCTGGCTTCTCCTCCGTGCCGTGAAGTCCTGCCCCGAGAGGGGTCAATTAGCAGCGGGACCTCAATCACACATTCCCCGCAACGAACCTTTCCGCAACAGCACGAAAACGCCCCCGTCCGTTTCAATGTGGTGTACCGCCCATCGCTCCCATTTCGTCTGTCCATCAAAAAGATGGGCGGAGTCTGGCGCTATCACGCCAAAGACAAATGAGAGGTGATTTTAGAACTGCCTGTTCAAAAAAACATCTAAACACACACAATATTTTAAATAAATGGCCCAACTACACAATTTTAACAATAGTTTAATCAAACAAATCTAACATACAACAGTTAGATTTTTCTTAATTTTTATTAGTTAGTTTCAAGTTTGGATATTTTAAGGCATATATGGGAACGAACGATTACTTGGTCCTTCTTAGTACCGTAAGTCCCGGTGGAGACGTAAACACAACTGTAGGCTATCTTATATGAATCGATTTCAGAATCTTAATATGAAATATTCGATTATCACATGATGGCAGACGATAGCGAACTGGAGAAGTATGTACCTTTAGTTATAGGCTATCTAGGTCAATGAACATTTGCCAACGCATTAAGTTGGTCTTTGCATGCGTACAGTAGCCTGTTTGTGTGTGTTGCGTTAACGATAGCAGTGTCGGTGAAGTGCGTAGTCGCTGCGGGCAGCTCTTTCCCAGTAGGCCTATAACGACAGAAACCCGTTAGTTGCTATGTATTTTAATGTCGTAGAACACTGTTGGACTGTTCTGATTCAGCGGCGTAGGTCAACCCAGGACACCTTGTCCATCATTCACTCAGGAATTAATTCCCCTCCCCCGGCCCTCTTTGCTCGCACTCGATTAAATAATTCACCACTCGGCATCAGTGCTTTAATGTTTGTTCCATCTCTGTAGCTCAACATACATAATACTTGTCTCTTCGTTTCACTTGATGTAGCAGCCAATCTTTTGTGTTTTTTTCGTCTAGGAGAGCAATAGAGGAGCTTCTTAGGGAGACTACCAGAGCCCGAGTGAGAGCTGAGACCATGGGCCCTGCAGGATGGTGGGTAGTGTGGGTATTGCCAACGCATGTCTATGGATCCCCTCATAGACATGCATCTGTCAAACTTGCCAGTTTGCAGTCTTATGCCTGCCAGTTTAGCAAAATATTTTCTATTTTACAAGTTGTAGCCTATAGTCTCCTTGTTTACACATTTGCCCCATTACACCAACATGCTTACTCAAATGTAGGAATGACCATAACTTTCAATTTATATACAGTGCATCCAGAAAGTATTCACACTTTTTTCATTATGTTAAATCATATCTATCATTATTTGACATTTCTGCAAATGTTTAAATAAACTTTAAAAGAAATACACATGTTCACATATACATAAGTATTCACAGCCTTTGGTCAATACTTTGTTGAAGCACCTTTGGCAGCAATTACATCCTTAAGTATTTTTGAGTATGATGCTACAAGCTTGGCATGCGTACTTTTTTTGGGCAGTTTCTCCCTTTCTTCTTTGCAGGACCTTTCAAGCTCCATCAGGTTGGATGGGGAGTTTCTGTGCACAGACATTTTCAGATAGATATTCAATGGGTTCAAGTCTGGGCTCTGGCTGGGCCACTCAAGGACATTCACAGAGTTCTGGTGGTTCCAAACTTCTTCCATTTACAGACGATGCAGCCATTGGGACCTTCAATACTGCAGAAATCTTTTTGTTGCCTTCCCCAGATTTGTGCCTCGATACGGTTCTGTCTTGGAGGTCTACAGACAAGTCCTTGAACTTCATGGCTTGGTTTGTGCTCTGGCATGTACTGTCAACTGTGGTAGCTTATATAGACAGGGTTGTGCCTTTCAAAATCATGTCCAATCAACTGCATTTGCTATAGGTGGACTTCAATCAAGTTGTAGTAACATCTCAAGGATGATCAGTGGAAACGGGATATGCCTGAGCTCCATTATGAGTGTCATGGCAAAAGCTGTTACTTGAGATAACTACTTGAGATTTTTAAATTTAAACTTTTTCCACTGCTGTTATGGAATATTGTGTGTAGAATTTTGGTGGAATTTTTTTAAAATCTATTTTGGAATAAATATAATTATGTAACAGCCACACAATACTAATAATGTGTTGTCTTAAAAGTAGTAGAGTCAGCAATTGTAAGATAGTACGGTTTTAGTGAAATTCATGGTCCGCTATATGCCTGTTCTGTGTGTGTGTGTTGAAAAAATACTCTCTAATTTAGCCAAGGCAATGTGTTTCCAATGTGTGGGGTCGAGCTTCTGAGAGAGCACCACGTATGGCATTGGAGGAAGAGTTTTTTTTTTTATATCAATCTTAAAATGCACAAAGTAAAATGCACAAATTATTCACATAAATAAAAACATATTGTTATGCTTAAAGGGGTAGTGTGTAATGTATGTAGATGGAAACCAGGGGACCAGCACCAGATACAAGGTGCCTCCAGTGTTTGTCCATTGGCGTTGAACTCTTGGTAGCCTAGATTTTTTTTATATTATGGATTTTGTAGCAAAAACATTTCTTCAGGTGATATTGTACATGTTAACACACTACAAGGTACTTTAGCCAAACCAGGAGACTTCAACACACCAACCTAAACTCTTGTATGTAAAATGAATATGATTGTGATTTCACTAAAGCTGAATACTTATGTTTCTCAGGATGAAATGTCCGCTACAAACCACCAACAAGCGCTTCCTACTGAATACACTACGCTCCACCACCGGGCCTACGGCAGGACAGTCCACCACTAGAGGGAGCTCGACGAGTGAGTCACGGTCTAAAGACAGCGGCCACAGTAAATCTCATAGGGACAATGGAGGCCACAGAGACAATAAAACCCACCGCAGTAACAGCAATAACAAAGATAAGCGACGTGATGGAGAAGGGGGATATTGCAAAAACGGCAGGGCTGAGAGAAACCAGAGGCACAAGAAAGACAGCCTCAACAAGGACGGTAAAACACACAGGTTCCCTTCCAGAGCACACTCTCCAGGTGAGGCAATCGGTTCCATAGCCATGGACTCCAGAGGCCCCCTTCACAGTGATAGGTCCTCCCACAACTGCTCCCCATACACTGGACACGCCCCTGACAATGGCTGCCAGCGTAAGACCCACTCTCGATCACGGTCACCTGTTTAGAGTCGCAAATTATGGAAGTATACAGAAGTGATGTGACTACACCTTTTCTTTGCCTGTATGGTAATTTAGGGTTGTTTAGTGAATAAGAATTATATGTGTTCATTTTTGGTTTTGTAACACAGTATATGTTAACTTACAGCAGTAAACTAACATGGTGGATAATATTGAAGAATAAAAAGTGGTGTGTAAATGCGTCTTATTTTTTTTAACAAGAATAATTCCTATTTCAATGTGATAAGCATTCTTGCAGTAATTGTTAACTATTGCTAATGTTTACATAAGCCGTGCTTTTGCCACTGGATAAGATTTTATCATGTCACCAACTTTTTGACATGTATTATGTACACTATCACAAACGGGTTTGTTTGTGAAAGGTTGAGAAGTGATTTGTTTCCATGACAAGCCAACATGTTCCTGAAAACTTTGGAATAAAATAGTTTAATTTGGTTTGCATTTGGTTTTCTTCTTACATTCTTTCTTAATGTCCATATTGTTTATAGCCTGTTCTCCATTATAATTAGCCTACATTGAAGTGACAATTTAGCAACTGTCTATGAGCTAGCCTCAGTTTATTTGGCTGTGAATACTTTTTATACGGGTCAAGAAGGGCTTCCAGGACAACAGGTGGTACATCTGCTCGGTTGATTTGGCCTGTCTCCATGTAACAAATTTTATTATGTCTGAACCTGAGGTTTTTGCAATTGTCCTGCTTTTGGGCCAATATTATTATTACCCATATGCTTATAGCTTTAAGATGCAATGCATTACATCTCACTTAAGCCATTACACACATTTATGTGGGCGCATAAATGGTTATATTGCGTTCTACACGTGTCACGCATTGTATATAATCTTGTACATCTCCACTGTAGTGGGGAATAGGGCCGTTTAACTGTTTCCTTCCTCTTTCAAACCACGATCAAATATAAACACCATTAAGCCTTAGCACGTGGGGTAATTTAAATAGAATTGGTTTACTTGAACTTTATTATGTCGCTGAGTGCCCATTAAGATACAGTGGAAAGTGCCATAATTGCTTTTGAAGAACTAAGTGCAAATACTCTGTTGATTTTCCTATCAAGGTAAAAGCCAGGCCAATCTGTACAATTACACTGAGCATGAGGTAATACTTAAATTGTTACATAAAATGAGTCTGTGAACTGGCCGCCAGTGGAGACGTGTCAGAGCGCAGAGCTTGTTAATTGAGTTCTGTTCTTCACTCAAAACTAATTGGTTTACCACTAGGGGTGTTGTTTAATGGGGCGAGAACGTCCCGGCGTAATAGTCCGCAAACACGACCAGAGTGCTGCGACGAAGGCAGAGTAGAGATCTATGTTTGTTCTTGCCAGGAACGCATCATGCTCAAGCCGTGGGCCTAGTCATGTTAAATGGTGTTAAATCATGCATTTACAGAGGTGTAATGGGAACATTTTTAAGAGTGTACGAAGTTAGGATAGAGCTAGTGTACACAAATGAAAAACCCTGTGTGTAGAGGGTGCTTTTTTTCATCACCGATGTTTCCACGACAATTGGCTTTTACATTAAAATGGCTTATCGGGTGACAACCCACGCTTGCGCCCATAGGCTACATGACGATTTCAACACACCCTGCCGTGCTGCCAAAACGAGTGTGCGTATAAATTGTCAATGTCTGTCTACATTGGCGAAAGACCAGGATGGCGACGAACCTTCGTGGCTTCATAGGCCCACTTTCAAAACAATACCATAAGGGTAGGCTGTATTAATCTGCAGGTGGTCGGATTTGCTATTCAAAAGCCACAGAGAAGTCCCTAGAAACTATAGTGCTGTTTTGAGTAAACAGTGAAACCAATTGTTTGGGCGCAAAGGGTCACATGGTGACAGTGTGACACACCTGTTGGGCTGAAAGGCCCACAGTGGCGCCAGATTGAGACACACAGGTGGAGAGGTCCAGGGCGAGGAAAGGGCGCGGGTACATGTGCGCGCACAACGTGCCTCGGCAGCCATGAACCGAGAGGAGCACTACTACCCTTCGCAGGTGTTCAAAGACTCCTGCACCTACCAGAGGTCGCAGGCGGAGGAATACAGCCACAGCCCGCCGCCCTGCCTCTACATGAGCAGGCAGGTACATAATGTTTACAGCACGCCGTCATTGGGAGCCTTGGGCCAGGCCAGTCTTTCTGACATAGCGTATAGTCTGCCCATGCGAGAAGACCCCGGCGTGCCTCAGCTGCACCATTCTCACCAGCAGCCGCTCCTCCAACCTTCCAGTGGTTTTGGAGATACGGACGTGTCTCTGTGTGCGGATAGGAACAGATATCCTCTCCCGTTCCCCTGGATGAAAACCACCAAGTCTCACGCACACACATGGAAAGAGCAATGGGCAGGTAATTTCTAGTGCCTTTTATAATTTCAAACAGTTATGTTTTCAATTTTGAGATACACCTTTTAAATGGAAATGAACTCGAACTTTCTGTATAAGCTATATAAGTTTGTCCTTTTGTTATTAGCCCATCAATCAAAAAAAAAAAAGAGAAAAAAAAGAAAGAAACAAGGATATCCTCATTTCATGAGGGGTAATAAATCATTACACATATGCACATTACACGTTAAAACACTAAACTGGCTAAATTGACATATTATATTCTCAACAATAGTATCCTGGGTGTTTCAGTTTACCCTGTCAGTCATTTTTCTACAAGTTCGGGAAGGGCAGTGCTTGCTTTAGGACTTATCTTTGTAGAAATATAGTACTATGTTTATAGCTATACCAAAGATTTCCTCCAGAAAAAAATTAACTAGCCTATCTCAAGTCCAGAGTCATTATATGTATAGACCTAGATGAAATGTTGAAATCATTCACAATAATAAATCATGTTGTTACATATGTAATGTTACATGGTTATTCATCCAGTTTGCAGCTGAAAGGTTTTTATGTAATTAAAATGTGAGTATAATTTAGCTTTAGGCTATAGACATTCTGCTATACAAAACATTTTGTTCTAAATGTGCCCCAATAGCCCATGCTATATTGACCTCATTGGCATCTTATAAACTGCCAAACTCCATCATTATGAGCTCAGGTCTTAGAAATATAACATAACAACATAACTGTTCATCTCCTGCAACAGAGACAAATTGTCTTACACATTACAAAAATATTATATGTTAATTATTTGCATAACATATTGTGGGCTGGTATGTCATTAAGAAAATCTTTTAAATGTAAAACATGTTAATGTTAATGGAATGTAGGCAACTTAGAGCTATGCATATAGACTACTGACAGTAGGCCTATTTCATTGTAAAATTAAGACAATATAAAGTTAAAATTTGAACATAGCAAACAATTATTGGCACGCAGTCTTATTGCTTTCACAATAGGCCATAGGCCAATTGATTTTTATTTAAAGAAATGGTTGCACATATAAGAAAGCATAGCTAAATATATGAAAAGCTTATCAATAAATTACTTTTTAATCCAATAAATTAATAGGTCTAAGTTTAAAAAAAAAAAAAAAATATATATATAT
>JAODOY010000013.1:2004726-2022207 GCA_025399855.1 Forbesichthys papilliferus | reverse complement strand
TTGAGGGGACAGCAAATTTACACTGTTCTACAAGCTGTACAATCACTACTTTACATTGCAGAAAAGTGCAATTTCTTAATTGTTGTCACATGAAAAGATATGATCACATATTTGCAAATATGTGAGGGGTGTACTCACTTTTGTGAGATACTGTATATGTATATTATTATGAGATTGTAAAGTTAACTAAATATAATTTTTATTATAATAATATATTAAATATATTTTTGTAGATCTTAATCTACAATGTCAATGTCACTCTGTCATGCATTTATTTGTGTGTGTGCATTGGTCTTGACATCATTTGTCATTGTCTTGGACGTCAGGTAGGTTATAAAACAAAACCCACATCTCAGGCGTGCTGTACTCGGGCGCTCGCATCCGTGTGCCACCCTTGAGCCGCTGGCAGAAGTCCTCATCGATGTGAAGCCCTGGGTATGGAGAAGCTCCTGATGCACACAAAGAGGAAGCCCAAGAAGACAGGAAGCACTCATGCATATCAGATCTCTGTCTGAAACTGTATATGTAAAAAGCAAAAACATGTTGTTCCATTCTCAATGACCCCATGAAGCATAGTGTCATTTCATGTATTTAGTTATCTATAATAACTAAATACCATAGCACAGTTTCTCCAATCAGTGTCATTTTTTAAACGCCTCACCACATTAACCTAACTAATTTCCACATTCATTTTATTTGAATAGTGCAAATGATTTGAGAGATTTACATGGACTGCATTTATATATGATGCTTTTCCAAACTTCCGGCCACTCAAAGCGCTGTACAGTATAGCCTCATATTGACCCATTCACACACACATTCATATACCAATAGTGATGGATGCCGCTGACCACCGGGAGCAGATAGGGTTAGTTGTCTTGCTCAAGAACACCTTAGTAAGGAGTTAACGGAACTGTTGCCATGAATGATGAACAATGATCAGTACAGGATTTAAAGTTCTAGTTTAACTTGGTTTGTTACATTTTATGCAAAAATCCATTATTTGTAGGTTGTTTTTATTGATACACTGTACAACTGCACCGTGTAGAACCACTGTCGTTTTCTAATCAGGAAACAGTATGGCAACACATGGTGAGTTTCAGGTTTCAGATGTATTATGTGCTTATAGTGTAAGAAAAGAAGCAGCTAATGACACACTGATAAGTACAATGCTTACCGAGAGAGAAAATCTCCCATAGCAGAATGCCATAGGCCCACACATCACTCTGGGTGGTGAAGACCTTGTCAAAGATGGATTCTGGGGACATCCACTTCAGAGGCAACCTGGCCTGCTCATCCAATCACAGCAGAGGGTGAGGCAGTTTAGAAAATGATACATGTTAAAACAGCTAAATATATTTAAATAGATGTTTTTGACTCAAACAAATAAAATAGTGATTAATAGCTTGTAGCCCCCAGTCCTGTGCTGAAATGTTGCGATACATGCCAGTAATAATTTAGAAAATTAATAAACACAATGATAATCATAACAAAAAAAAAATTAATAATAATAATAATAATAATAATACAACTTAGAATACAAGTGGACTTACGTCTCCCTTGCGGACGTAGTCAGGGTCTTTGTAGACGTCCCTGGCCAGGCCAAAGTCACAGATCTTCACCACGTTGTTGTCCGACAGCAGAACGTTCCTGGCTGCCAGGTCTCGGTGAATACACTGTCAGTTACCGGGAGACAGAGGAGATGCTCATCCATACAATACACGCGCTAGCGTAGGCCAACACACATTCCTTGACTAACCTTGCGAGAGGAGAGGAACTCCATTCCTCTTGCCACCTGGAAGCTAAATGAGATGAGATCCTCCAAGGACAAAGGGGAGATGGAGACAGACAGGGTGCCTAAAGAGAAAGATGAACTGTAACGCAGGACACACGGCCATCCCAAGCACAAATTATGGTAACTTATCAACTAACAACTACATGTAGCTCATTATGTTTCATTTAGTTAAATCTGTTTTCAGATTTTTGCTCATTGCTGCTTAATTATTCCAAAACAGTCGCAAGGTGAAAATATGGTTAAATATGGTTACGGTAATTTGATTTATTTATTTATTATTTCATATTAATAATATTATATTACATACTTTATTGTAGCCAGACTATACATGTTTTTTTTTTACATGTAGCCTAAATGTGCAAATGAATTGTGATATTTAAAACATAGTTAGACCCACTTATCTTACTTTGACTTGGTTCCGTCACGGCGTAGAGACTTTTTGTGTTCTTTTCTTCCACTCCACTCACCTAATGAGATGGACAGGCCATTTTGTGCGACATGTGCTGAGTGCTTGTATGTTAGGTGGCACACTACTTGTATTATACAAGTTGCTTTTCACATTAATAATACACATGTTAAAATAGTATTTCATCAATAGCATCAGTCAGGACTTATGCTTGAAAACCTCTGCATTGTCTACGTGCACAGCCTTTCATTCATCATTCGGCAAGGCAGCATCTCCAATTAGTCTGACCTGTGCGCACGTGAAATGATCGACAATAACCAATGCAAGTGTAAACCAACAGACTACATGAAAGGACCTGAGGGGGGATTTTGACCAATGCAATCTAGAGAAGAGTGGACATAGAATAGGTTTTGGATAACGGCATTGGTACTTTAGCTAAAATTGGGTAATAATGATTTACATCAGGTGACAAATTTTATTCAGATGGGTGGACTAGTAGAAAAGAAGAGTAATACATGTTCTAAATCATATCTATTGATAATGATCAGATAATAGAGTGTGATTAAAAGGTCATTATGTTGAGTGTCAAAACAAGAAGTTTAAAAGTGACCATCTGCTTGAGCAAAGATCATGTCTTAGGATCTAAAACAGATTGCAGAAGTTAACATTTTGTGCATGTAGCCTACTGTAAACTGAAATGTGTTAGTGGTTTTGGGTTAGGCTATTTTGTACAGTAAGGAAGTTGCTGTTTGAGTGAAGAAAATGACACCCCACTAGATCACATACTCACCCTGTTTGGCACAAACATCTCTCTCTTGCTCTTCAGGTAGGAAGAGAGGTTCCCATAGCGACAGTACTCTACTACGATCATTAGAGGTCCTAAACATGTGCAGAGACATAGGCACAATTTGACTTACCATGGTTACACATGCACAAACAATTAAATACACAAACACGCACACGCACACACACGCGCGAGCACGCGCGCGCACACACGTACCTCCTGGCGTGGTGCAGGCTCCCAAAAGGTTAACTACATTCAAATGGTTTCCAATGTGGTTGAGAATTTTCAGTTCAGTCATTAAGGCTTTGTGCTCGCTGTCTGTAGCTCCCTCTGGTGGGAACAACATAGTAGTACAATTAAACACAAATTATTTTATGGATGTTTTGATTTCTGAATGACCCACATTTCCAAATTCCATTATATACCTGGAGATATCATGCAATCAGATCCATTTTCCAATTTTACCTTTAGTTTGCAGTGAATGTTGTTTGAAAGACTCTAAAAGGCCCTGCACTAATTTTGAAAATTGTCTGTAATTTAGAAAAATGTCCTGAATTTTGTATTGCATAAAGCAAGCCAGATTTGGCTCCATGTGTGACATAATTTCTAGATTGTCAATCAACAATTAATTCAGGGTCAAACACCAAATAAAAAGTAATTTCATAAAGTATATCCAAAATAAGTGGGAATGCTATGCTTTTCACCATTCAAACATTTGACCATTTAATAATAATAATAATAATTATTATTATTATTGTTGTATATAATTAATGTGTAAGAGTAAGTAAGAGAGTAAGAAAAATCTTCAAATTATTTGAGCAGCAAGCATGTACTGAAAATCATAGGTACATAGAAAACATAAAGACACTGAATAACAACACACTACAGTTATTTGTTTAGACAATGCATAGCCTCTGGATAAAAGAGCGACCCAATCTTTTGCTGCCATATCTTGGCATCCGGGAGAAAGTCAAGCTTGGGGTGAAGAGGATGTAGAGAATCCTAAAGAATCTCCCCGGCTGTCATAGTAACCCTCTGAAAGATGTGACTGAGGTCAGTCAGATCACAGCCAGTGATTTTAGCACACATCCACATCATTTTCTTCAGCAGGTCCATGTTTGTAAGGGGTATGTTATAAGCAACAAATAAAAGCAAAAATTAACTAAATACATGATGAATAAAACATTTTAAAATGTGATTTATCTACATTAGCACCACCAAGATTGCTTAAAAAGAATAGCTGCTGTTGACCTTCATTAATAATCGACTTGACATTGCCAAGTTGAGTGTAAACTGTATCTGTAGCTACAATACAATACGGATATGCAGTTGTGCTCATAAGTTTACATACCCTGGCAGAATTTAGGATTTCTTGGCCATTTTTCAGAGAATATGAATGATAACAAAAAAACTTTTCTTTTACTCATGGTTAGTGGTTGGATGAAGCCATTTATTGTCAAACAACTGTGTTTACTCTTTAAATCATAATGACAACATAAACTACCCAAATGACCCTGATCAAAAGTTTACATACCCCAGTTCTTAATACCGTTTATTTCCCCCTTTAACATCAATGACAGCTTGAAGTCGTTTGTGGTAGTTGTGGATGAGGCACTTTATTTTATCAGATGGTAAAGCTGCCCATTCTTCTTGGCAAAAAGCCTCCAGTTCCTGTAAATTCTTAGGCTCTCTTGCATGAACTGCACGTTTAAGATCTCCCCAGAGTGGCTCAGTGATATTGAGGTCAGAAGACTGAGATGGCCACCCTAGAACCTTCACTTTTTTCTGCTGTAGCCAATGACAGGTCGACTTGGCCTTGTGTTTTGGATCGTTGTCATGTTGGAACGTCCAAGTACGTCCCATGCGCAGCTTCCGGGCTGATGAATGCAAATTTTCCTCCAGTATTTTCTGATAACATGCTGCATTCATCTTGCCATCAATTTTGACCAAGTTTCCTGTGCCTTTGTAGCTCACACGTCGACAAAACATCAGCGATCCACCTCCGTGTTTCACAGTAGGAACGGTGTACCTTCCATCATAGACCTTGTTGACTTCTCTCCAAATGTAACCATTATGGTTGTGACCGAAAAGTTCAATTTTGGTCTCATCACTCCAAATTACTTTGTTCCAGAAGTTTTGAGGCTTGTCTCTGTGCTGTTTGGCGTATTGTAAGCGGGATGCTTTGTGGCATTTGCGTAGTAATGGCTTTTCAGGCGACTCGACCATGCAGCTCATTTTTATTCAAGTGTCTCCTTATTGTGCATCTTGAAACAGCCACACAACTTTTCATCAGAGAGTCCTGTATTTCAGCTGAAGTTATTTGTGGGTTTTTCTTTGCATCCCGAACAATTTTCCTGGCAGTTGTGGCTGAAATTTTTGTTGGTCTACCTGACCGTGGTTTGGTTTCAACAAAATCCCTAAGTTTCCGCTTCTTAATTAGAGTTTAAGCACTGCTGATTGGCCTTCTCAATTCCTTGGATATCTTTTTATATCCCTTTCCTGTTTTATACAGTTCAATTATCTTTTCTCACAGATCCTTTGACAATTCTTTTGCTTTTCCCATGACTCAGAATCCAGAAACGTCAGCGCAGCACTTGATGAAACGCATGGGTCTGTCAGGAGCTCAGAAACTCACTGACCTTTTATACACACACACTGATTACAAGAAAACAGATCGCAGGTGAGGATGGTTACCTTTAGTAGCCATTCAAACCAGTTTGTGTCACCTTGTGTGCATGTTATCAGGCCAGAATCTCCAGGGTATGTAAACTTTTGATCAGGGTCATTTTGGTAGTTTCTGTTGACATTATGATTTAAAAAGAGTAAACACAGTTGTTTGACAATTAATGACTTCACCCAACCACTAACCACGAGTAAAAGAAAAGTTTTTGTGTTAACATTCATATTCTCTGAAAAATGGCCAAGAAATCATAAATTCTGCCAGGGTATGTAAACTTATGAGCACAACTGTATATATTATATCTTGTAGCTATTTAGTATATCTGTGTTGTCATTTGAAAAGGGGTGACTTGTTCTCATAAAACAATGAACAGGCTCTTTCTATAATGTACCTTTGAGCATCTTAACAGCCACTGTCACGCAGTCTGTGGCCTCGCCGATACCGAAGGCAGTCGCCTGTATCACCTTCCCAAAAGCACCTCGGCCCAGAGGTGTCTCTGAGGAATGAAGACGTGTGTGGGATGGGTCAATGAGGAGGGAGAGCAAACCAAACACACAGAACGCAGCAGGAAGACACAGAGGTAGGCAGCCATTTAGTTTTCACACAGTAGGAGTGGAGCGCCGTGCATTCAGAGGTTCTCAATCCCACCCTGCTGATTAGCTCCAGTAAACACAGCTCACGCACGCCCAACACGGCTGATTAGTTGGTCACACACAGACACAAAGTCTAATTAATGGAGTGAGGCACTCCCAATAATATCTGATAAGACCTATGAGAAAGTCCTCTGGTCTATTCACCTCGCCTCTTTCCCACTGTTAAGATCTACAGTAGATCACATTCTCACACACCGCCCAGGTTTCTATTTGTACAGTCATTATATTTCAGTCAAAACCAGACCATCTCAGCCAACAGTCCAATAACATCCGTTTCAAAATAAAAACGTGTTGCCGTTCACTATGATGGGTACCCAGTTTGAGGTGCTCTCTGGGAAACTCCCATTGGTTGGGGTCGTACTGCAGCCTATCACACTGCTCATCTGCTGGAGCCTCCCCTGTGTCCAGAATGATTGACAGGTACTTGGGCTTGTTGTTACTTTGGCTAGGCTGAAAATAAAAAGAAATTAGGATGCTTAGAAACTGCAAATGAATTACATCTAACAGCATTAAGCACGTTATAGGTGCCAGATGTTACGTCTGTTTAATGTTTGACATTTTAACCTTATGTTACTCAGATAATCCCAAATGTAGCAGGGAACCTTTAATATCTGACACAGGCCTGTTGGGATTTCTATATTTGACTGAATATGGAAGCGCTCACCTGTTTGAGTTTGCGTGTGAAGAGTGTTAGCGTCAACCAGAAGAGTGTGACTATCACACAGGTGCATGTCAGGGTAGGGATCTCTAGAGAGGACTGTGATCTACCTATCACACACACACACACACACATGCACACACACATGCACACACACATGCACACATGCACACAATGTTAATGAATTATTCTCTAATAGTTCAAATTAGAAATAAATAATATTTGTTTCCAGTTGTATAATCAGCTGTTATGTCTTATGTCTTACATCTTACATGACATTCAGCGAATGCTAAGTGCAATTTAGTCGGTTGTTGTTGCAGTTGAAATGTGTGTCTGTGTGTGTGTGTGTGTGTGTGTGTGAGAGAGAGAGAGAGAGAGAGAGAGAGAGAGAGAGTGAGATGCTTTCAATACAATGTTTTTAGCAGTTATAGACTAATAGGTCAAGAAAGTAAGATATACAATGTATAAAAAACATGCATTTTGTGTCCAACCATGCACTTAAAACACCTGATGCTAAAAAATAGCATTTTATTAATCCCAAAAGGACATTCACAACTATTAGATTAAACGAAACATCAGATGCCTGCTTTGATGTGGTAATAAACAAATATGTGTTTATGGTTATGCTCATATAATCATCCTTAAAGGTTTACTTTTACACTTTATAGAGTAAAAGGCTAATGCAGGCCCCCAGGGAAAATCACTAAAGAACATTATTTTCGTCTTGAGTGAATGGAACAGCAACACAACATACACCGTTAACTATACGTAAAACACAAGTGCTTGTTTTGTAGAAACAGCCCATGCCTCATTGTATATGTTCATGAAAACATGAGCTACAGACTGGGTTACTAGACGATAGACTAAAGATCTATTTCCAGAGCTGAGAACAATGGACCATTAGGCACTGAGATTCCCATATATGGAAAAGAGACCTCTTCATGTAGGTCAGGATAAACACTTTAGCCAATCAGAGGGAAAGACAAACATTCCTGAGAATATGTTTTTCTAGACAGATAGAAATTCATTGTGTGCCGTATACAGCACTCGTCAGACAGACAGCTACAGTTACATTAGACAAGACAATCTATAGTAGCACCACATAGACAATGGCCAAGCACCTCACCATATGCTCTTATATACAGTATAGTGGTATTCCATCACTCTGATTGGCTGAGGTTTAGAGGCTGATGTGATAGGTTGTGTAAGCTATAAAAGGTTTCTGTGTGCTGCAAATATGTAGTGACATTCAAACACTGGCTATGATTGATAATAGCATAAAAACATGTATCCTAAATAATCATAACACACTTAAAAACAACAAATGTAATAAAAACAATGAATTATGAAGCATCTGGTTCATCAAAAGTGTGTTTTTATATGTCTCTTGTGTTTTTAAATATATTCACAGAACCAGGGCCCTCTGAGGGGGTCCTGGCACTGGCAACAGATACAGTACTTACCATTGACCCAGATGTAGGCGGAGCTCTCTGCACTTCCCTTCTCATTGGTGGCCCGGCAGGTGTACAGACCCTGATCCTCTATTGTGATTCGGTCAATGTGGAGAGCCCCGTGATCTGGTGCCACCATGATCCCTGTGTGTGTGTGTGTGTGTGTGTGGGGAGGGAGGGGTGGTCGGGGAAAGTGGGTGGGGGGCGTAGATGAATGGTCATGTGACAGCTCTAAGACAATGAATGACTCACTGACTGAATGGATGAATGAATCCTACCTGATCCTTGAGAAAGTGTGCGCTTGTTCTTGTACCACGTGACGACAGGGTTCGGAACTCCCCGGGCGGGGCAGCGCAGAGTCAGCGAGCTGCTGGCGTTGACCGTACAGTCGGACAGATTCTGTAGCAGCACCGGAGCCTCTAGCGCTAAGGGACGCACACACAATGTAGTCGCTAACAATCATTCGCATCATGGTCTGTGTGTGTGAATGCAATGTGTGTTCAGGTGCATGTACGTGTGTGCTGTTTATATAAATTACATAAATTCATTGTTATTTTTGTCTTTAAATTGAAGCCTGGGATATATCTTACTTCCATACTTGAGCAGAGCCCAATTTGTAACACACACACACACGCGCGCGCACACGTGCATGTCCACTCACACACAACGTTATAGTTTTTAGATGACATTGTAAGTGAGGAGTTGTGATAGTTTTAACATTTGAGTCAAGTGATTGGACCCATTCATCACCTTGAAAAGCACCCTGAGGTTCACTCATTTACTTCTCCTTCCCTCTTCCCCAGTCTCTCCTCTCCTTTCTAATTTCCCCGCAGGGGTCCGAGGGGAGGAAGTCTACGCGCTGGGCTCTGACTGTGAGCTGAACGGTAGCATTGAGTGGGCATAAACTAAAGTCACTTGAGCGAGACGGCTGATTGTGGCGTCCCCTTATATCGTAACCCCTGAACAAACAATTGATTATTGTCTTCTGAGCAGCGAGCTGACATTGTCTGATTGGTTGATTGTTTCTCTGTCCCTTGGTAGAGGCCTGTATATGTGGCACAATGGGAAGTGCCATTGTGTCAGTTTTCCGCCACAAGAGAGCCCATTCCCACGTGAAAGAAAGAGTATAGGAGAGGGTGGCCAGGCGACACAATTCTCAAGCCCGCTGTGATAATAAATGTTCGTATTATACACGGTATCCGAATACACCAGTGATGTGTATGTGACTAATGACCACACCAATAATTTGCTCATAGTGTCATATGGTGAATTTCACCATATGATCGTTTGAAGGGGACGTAACGTGTCAATGAATACTCGGAAATACATGAAAATGGGTCATTTAATCATGTGTGCTGTTGTGTGGGGGTTGCGTCTCCATGGTGTTAACAGCGCTATAAGGATGAGGAGACCGTGTTGGTCATGGGGCGCTATAGCGTTGAGGTGAAATGTGCATGTGTGCCCTGTCAATAGGGTTAGGTAACCCTAACCATATCAATCAAAAACACTGCAATCTTCTGTATACACATGACATATAATGTACACACTAACTCAAAAACATGAGTTTTTCAAATGTTACTGGTGTTGGTATTGGTGTTGTTAATCTGCTCACCTGTGACAAACACCTGTGTGTCCAGGTGTGTCTTCTGACCCGTTAGCAGGTGGAGAGCCGAGCAACGGTAGATTCCGGAATTAGAGGATGTGAGGTTGCTAAGCAACAGCGACAGAGAATGGGAGTACTCCCCTGCTGTGAACTGTGCGTTCAGGGTGGAGCACTGCATTTCAGTGTCGTTTACGTCAGTTACGCGTTGCCATGACAGCACCTTGTAGATGTACTTATTGCCAATGCAGGTCAGACGGAGGTCTCCACGTTCTCGAGACCCCTCCCCCTGGCTCACACTGAAGCCCCCTGGGACATCTAGGGAAAAGACAAAGACATTAAAGAAACATGCCTTATTTGTGGCTTGGTTAAGTTGGTTTGCCCTAATGTCACACACTGTTCTCTACCCCTCCCCTGCAGCTCTCACGGGCTAGTGCTAACCCACCCCCCCCCCCCCCATCCCTTACAACTTCCCACACCTAAGATCACCTTTGTGCTGCAAAATGCTTGGGGAAGACATTTGGGGATTTGGGAAGGCGGGGGGCACTATAATGAGAAGGAACATTATTTGTTTAATACTATATTATTTACATTTGATTTAAAAGGGCCACCCATTTTTAATATATTTTTAACATGAATATATAGATACATTCCATACAATGTCACTAATAGGCCCTTACACTGTTACAAGAGGAGTTAAAGAAATCTGACATTTAATTTTAGCTGTACTACAGTACTACTGTATTTGCATGACAGATTTACTGTGAGGCTATGGTATCTTTGCTTTAGTAAAAGTTAATTATTTAAGGCAGAGAACAAAGTGGCAAGGAGAAGCAGAGTGGATGATTTGGTAGAGGGTTGAAATCCAATTAATATTTAGACAAAGCCTATCCTTTTCTCCAGTGTTATGTCTAGATCCTGCCTGGAGGGTGAAACCTGTTTTATAGCGCTGATTTAAACCAGAGCAGCATTTTCTAACCTTTGATGACAATGCTGAATGGCTATTGTGGTTAAAAAAGACCAAGTGAAATACAGTGAGCAGGCTTTTTATTTACTTTAGCCATTTGAAACTTCCCGTGGAAACAGCTCGAGGGTTTCCTGATGGTAGATAGTGTTTATCTTTCCCGAACACCCCTAGGCCTCCCGAAATAAAGAGGGCCCGCCAGTCCAAGGAAGTACACCGCTTTGGGAAGTATAACGATAAGAGCCCCCGCTTCCTGTTTCAGTCTTATGGACACACAAGTGTGTATGCTCACGAGAACACACTCATGCTCACACACCCTGTATGAAACAAACCCACCTACACACCAGCAAATATACAATTCATAGGCATATATTATACATATGCCTCAGAGGTATACCTTGAATCAAACCTTGAATCAAATCCCTTGTTCCTTTAAATGTAAATGGCTAAAAGTAAACTTTGAACTGTAATATTTTCTAATTATAATTTTAAGATATTGTCTTTATTAAAAATATGTTTATTTTATTTGAAATATTGACCTGGCAGTTATCAGTAGTACCTGTAACATAGAAGGGAATATCCAATATGTCCATGCCCACAGAGTTAGAGGCAACACAGCGATATATTCCAGACACAAAGGCTTCTGCAACAGTCAGGACCCCCACAGTCTGTGGAAACACATGACAGAAAAACATCCGTGTGAAGAAAGCTGCCGAAGTCTGGAAAACAGGCAAACACACACCTCATTAGTTCTGCCACTGGTAGCAGGGTTCATATTCCTCTGGCCCATTGAAAAGACAATGGCATACTACATTCTTAACTTAGACAGCAGCTCTACATGTTAAATGACAGGAATGTGAAATGGAATTCAATATATTTGTATGCTAGACATCATATTTTGTAATCATACATTTTTGTACCCATTGTACTGTACACTAAACATTGCATAGAAGTATTTATTGTTTCTTGGAAAAACTCCATTGATGAACAGAAACAAAAATAAAAAAATAAAATATGTCTAATATTATGCGGGTTTGACCAGCTATAACTATCCAGTCTTCACTGTGCAGAGATTAAAAATATGTGTCATTAGCTTTTCCTTTATGTTCACATGGCCACTTCACTTTTTGGCAGCTCTGGTGTGCCATAGCTATTAGCCAACAGGTTTCCATCTGACTCCCAGGCTTAACAGTGACAAATACATTCCTGTAATGGTTCAGCGGTGAGTACCCAGCACACGCCCACTCACCTTATTTCTCTCATGGAGAACTTCCTGTCTGCGATCGACACTCACGATGTGGTTGTGTGTCGACGTGCTGGGGTCCTTCTCTCCCACGGACCTCCAGAGCAAGGGCGTGGCGGAGCACAGTTCCCTTGATGAGAATGAGACATGGGACGGACATTCAGCTGTATTGACACAGTCACTTTAGGCCAGGTGTGTGTGGGCGCTGTGTGTGCGTGTGTGTGTGTGTTCTGCAGATGTGCAAGGCGGAAAGGAAGACTGTCTCTTTGAACACTGCCATTGTGACGTATTACGTTGACCATTTTTATCCATTGCATTACATCCTATAGACATCTCATGAATAACATCTACATGGTTCCGTGGGTTGTGTGTCAGATGACAATAGTCCATCTTTGGAGCACCTACAATGCACAGATTGTTCCTGAACGGAGGATGCAGTTTAGGATGCCTTGTCGTCCCGTGAACTGTTTCCTTCCATTCTTAAGAAATCATCTCACCATTCTTAGAAAAGGTTCCCGCACCCCCTTAACTTCATTCACAGACCCCATCATGATGAGATCAGCTAAACACACAGAGAACCTGACTCATAGATGAATGATTAATCACTAAACTAGATGACACTCAAGACTGGAAATACACTAGTTTACTTTCAATATCTTTACCAATATTACAATTGCATTGTAATGTGCACACACAATTCTGAAAAAAGCAACTGACTTTATTTTGTATGGTGTAATAAAAAAAAAAGATTATGATGAAATCGCTTGAAACAAGAACAATATGATTTAAAGCTACACTTCCAGTCAGCAGCACATATATATATAAAACACATGCACACACACACAAAAAGATGTGACTGAAAGCCTTGAAGTGTAAAATGTCAAAGCAGTGATTGGCATGTGCATTTCTATGGGAGACTGCAACTTTGTGTACACTCTTTCATTTGGGAAATTCCAGTCAGGTGTTTGTTTATTGTTGTAAGTGGCAGCTTCAGTAGACTATTTCCCTCCCCTTGTGTGGTCTCAAGTGTCTGTAACAGTAGTAAAGGCACAGTATATTTCCCACAATTGAACTACCCGGTACACTTAATTATGACGTGTCATATATGCTCAAATTTCACTGCTGCTTGGAAATATCCGATATACGCATGCATTTTATGCACTCAAAATCTTTTATATTTGTAATATTTGTAATATTTATTTTATTAGATTAGTAATTTATATATATTTCCTGTTGTGATGTTTTTCTGTTGTTTTCTGTGGGTGAAACATGCAGGGGCCAAAACCAAAGAATATTACTCTCTATGCAATATGTAACAAGGAACAAATCTATCAACCTATAATAATTTAAATACTTTGCAATTTAAAAGTATTATTTTCACACACAAAGATTTTTCTGTAGAGCTTTAATTGTTAACAATAACATCTTAATAACGAGAGCCCAGTGATTTGAGTGGTATTGTTTAAATGAGTAACTATCATAATAAGGTTAATGAAATGCCACTACATAATTTGATTACATTTTTTATATTGTCACTGCTTAATTAAGAATGAATCACCTGTGCAGGCTCCACACAGTTTATGAATGACTCCTCTCCTGTGCGATGCACTCTATGGGGAATGAGCTTTCAGGCGTCAGGACAGCAGAGTCACTGCAGTCATCTTCCACAAGGAGCGTCCTCTTCCACCTCTGCCAACGCCCTGCTACTTTATTGCTCTCCCATTACATAAGCCCTCTGTGATGAACTAAAGTTCTTTCCTTATAAACACTGTTAGCAATTATGTTTGAGGACTGTACATTGAATGCAAGGTATGCTGGGAAATGTAGAACTATTCTGTAAGTTAGCACTGATGACATCAGTGCTAAATGATAATTATACAAAAAGTCTGAAAAAGGCATTTTGATTGGCAATTAAGAATATCATAAAAAAAATGTTATTTAAAATATTTGATCACAATCATCAATCAACATCAGTGCTAACTGATGTAATCAGACTTGCTTTGTCTTGCTTTTCAGGATCACCCCTAAATATGCTAAATACAGTTTTTGTGAAATAGCGCTGAAAAACTGGACCCTATTGCTTTGACCAACTATGTTAACGTCTCTTTATTTGCTACAGTAGCTGCATTTCGTTTTTTTAGTGTCAATATAACACATCACTACTACAAATGGGAAATTAAGTGATTTTAACAGTGTGTGTGTGACTCTCATTCCCTCTTTGCACTGTGTCCATCTGTGAGATTAATTTGCTGATTTGTTGTTCCTCTTGGCGTGGACAGTGTGAGCATGAGTGGATAGCATAAGTGTGTCCTGTATAAACCTCCCCGTGCATTACACCCTGGTTCCTGACACGAACCCTGCTCACTCACACACACACACACACACACACACACACACACACACACACACGAAAAGATACGTGCTCACACACACGTACGCAGGTTGGCACACCCTATATCCAAAAAGCTCCCACAAAGAAAAGCTCTCTCTGTCTTTCTCACCCACATACTCACACACTCTCACGCATGCACGCACACACACACGCATGCACACTCGCACGCACACACACACACACACACACTCGCACGCACGCTCGTACGCACGCAGGCACAAGGACATAAGTATGCAAGTTGAATGTTATTTGTCACAGACAGTTAGTTAGCAACAAACATGCGCGTCGTTAGCAAACACATTTGCATATTAGCATGTTAGCATAGCATCCCACACACACGCTCACATTCACACGTGTGTCTGTCCTAAACACCAAGTACAGGAAGGAGGAAATTTAAATGCACTTGTGTATCAGTGTGTGTGTTTTTATCTTCTTCCTGTCCTACTGTAGCTCAAAATACCCTCTACCACACTGTTCTTGCCTGTTCCTGTTCCAGACCAGAAATAACCATAGAGCCGTATTAAAACAACACCAGTGTAAGCAAACATTTAATGTACAAACATAAAAACAACCAATACATCTCAGTTCCATACAGATTTTGCAAATATTGTGTTTTTTTTTATTTTTTAAAGTAAGTTAGTCATATAAAATTATTAAATATTAGAATCATATATTACTTATAAAACATCTGTGTACATTGAATGACTCACATTGGGAGAGACCAGTAAAATGGTCACACACACACACACGCATACAAACTCTCACATACACACTGGACACTCAGGCGTTCAGATGCAAACTCATTCACACACAAACATTAGCACACACATCCCTGCTACTAGCACAATAACATCCATGTTTACGTGATAGTCATACACTTACACACACAAACAAATAGTATATGACGCTGATAAACATACTGGATTTGGTATCCTACATACACGTAGGGCAGTATCTAAGAAACAAATTGGATGATAATACTGTTATTCGACACAGAAGCACAAAGACCAAGGGGATTGTGACATGGTGGTCAAATAGTCTCTGGACTGAGGTGGAGGGTTAGGGGGTCCATGGGGTAGAGGTGTCCCTCATCCCTCAACCAGCAATCAGTCTTTTAGCAGAGAACTGTTGGCATTCCATAGCAACAAAGTATCCCCCCCGCCCCCGCCCAAGTAACATAGAAACTATGATTGACTCAAATCAGGACAGAACTCACAGCTTTGGTGGGTGTCAGTATTGGATGAATATTGTGTCGGGGGCTGGACAGGTGTGACTCCTGCACCCATTATAGTACCACTCATGACGTCGGAAAAGCAGAGCAGCTCCAGAAACAAACATGGCTGGTGGACAAGTGGCATTGCACTTATTCTGGCTCAAAATGTCAAACAAAAAAACACACGTACGCTCCGTGGGAGAAGGTACACAGTGGCTTTGTGGGTGGGGAGGGGGGGGGAGGGGGGGGTTGGGGGAGATGTACGGGGTGGGGCGGGGGTCGTTGGGCCTGCGGGCGGGGCCAGGAACGATGCAGTTTAATGCCGTAATAACAAACAATAAATAAATAACAGTTATCCTTATATGCTGGTGCGTAAGGGGTGGGCGTTTTCCTGCCGTCCGCCCCGCTCCTTCTACTCCTGTGTCTCCATGGCAACGTTTAGGCTGCACTGCTCTGCAGTGGTTCAAGTCCCGGGGGAAGGGGGGGGGTGAGATGGTAGATGGGTGGTCTCTGGGGATGCAGCAGAGGGGTGGGGGGGTTGGGGGTGCAACGCTGGCGGAGAGGTATGTGTGAGGGGGCAGAGGGGGCTGTGGTGGGGGACGGGGTGGTCCTCGAGAATAGATCAAGCTCTGGAGGAAGCTGGCCGTGCCACGTTTGAAGACGGAGGGGACAATGACGCTTCTGGGAAGCGTCGTGGAGGCAGTGCGGGAGGGAGGAAGCCAAACAACGGGAGGAAAAGCGCTCTGATTTGGTTTCGCGCAGGAAGTCCAGCGCGTCTCCTGCCCGGGCCAGATAAGAGCGCTGCCGTTTCCCAGAGCCTGGCGGGCCCAGGAGCGAACCATCACCCCTAACACCCCCCCCTTTCTCCCATGGCTCCTTAGCCTGCCATTCTCAGGCCTCCTCCTCCTCCTCCTCCTCCTCATCCTCCTGCTCCCGTGCGGCGTCAGGCTCGCGGTGTTCTACAGAGAACAAGGGGGACCTGATGAGGTCCAGACTCAACACACACACACATGTACGCACATGCACACGCACACACTACAGAGTCACACCAACCACAGCTTCACGCAGAGCTTCACACAGAACCAGATGGAACCTGCTGGGTAACCTATATGATCTAAACAGAACGTTCTACTGTCAACTGGAAGGAATATACAACATTCTGTAAAGCTACTTATCTGTGTATGTGCTAGCTAGCGTGTCAAGAACATATGTGCATTGGCTATAAATTTGCAATAGTGGTTCATTGTCTGGCTGTCATTGTAACTCCAGCAGATTTGATCTGAGCCCATTACAAAAGCACGGAAGTCATACAGCACATACTGCATCTGAGAACGACACGCCTTATATATATAATCCTACCACTACACCTCTGAGGGGATGTGAGTGATGGAGAGCTGTATACATGCTCTGAAAAAGATTAAGAGATCACTACCCATTATATATACTGGACCAGGGGTGCTCAACCATGGTCCTGGAGGGCCACTGCCCTGCATGTCTTAGATGTATTTCAGCTCCAACACACCTGACTCAAATAAATGGGTCGTTATTAATCTCTGCAGAAGCCTGATTACAGCACACTCATTAGAATCAGGTGTGTTGGAGCAGGAAGACATCTAAAACATGCAGGGCACCCCTGATATAT
>JAODOY010000013.1:1983628-2004626 GCA_025399855.1 Forbesichthys papilliferus | reverse complement strand
AGAATAATCTGCGGCTCCAGCCCGGCCTGCCTGCCTGCCCCCCACACACCCCCCCCCCCCCCCACACACACACACCCACACACACACCCCAGAGGACCATCCACGGCCGTACAGCAGCATCAATAGCATGGACGGCAAGAGAGGCCTTTGATTTGCTGAATCAGAGAATCCCATCTCATCACCATGAGCATGTAGATGATGGTGTGTGAAAGACAGAGAGAGAGCGAGAGAGAGAGAGAGAGGGATTGAAAGAGGGTTTGAGAGAGAGCATACAGTGCTCTCCACATAAAATGAATATTTACAGATAATTCTGTCCAAATAAAATAAAAATTATGAAATTTACAAAATACTAAATAATAACTATTTCTGTCGCTAACTGAACCATTGATTAAATTAAACTCACAATAATATTTTAAAACATATGTGTGTTGTAAATATACAGTAATTACAGTATAACTGATTATTTAATATCAGTCTATTAAACTTGCATTGTAATATGAAAGCCAATACCTAGTGTATATACAGTATGAACACTTTTATATATTAAAAATGGAAAGAATACTACACTAAAAAATCAAGTTCCAAAATCAAATAAAAAATAAAGAAACCATTTAAATTGACCATATTGCTAATTCAAGTACATTGGTCTAAGTGTATTGTTGTGTCATTTGTTTGTTTGTGAAGCAGAAACAAGAGGTTCACAGCATTAGTCGGAGGGTCACAAGCTGTGAACCACATCTATGGAGTTCACGTTAGAGAAGGGCTGAGGTTAATCAAACAGGGCTATTGATAGCAAACACAGGTAAACGGGTATCAACAGCCATTCCTGGTAAGTAAAATATAGTTTAGATGCTAGTCTCTTCCACCCACAGCCGGCGTCTATACTTAGCATGAAACAAATAGCTCAATATGCCTTCTCTGTTATACTCATATTAATCACAGTTTGCACATACATCACTGTGTTTGCTTCATTTCTAGCTAATCAGAAAACCTAATACTTTGAATAGATGCACATACAGTCCACTTACTACATCCATATTCATACGTACATACATACACACTGTACATACATTGTGAAATTATTATTACTAATGTGAACTGCTGTTTAAGGATGGTAATTTATGTAGAAATTGTGATATCTTTGTAAGCTATCTCTAATCTCCAATTGGCAAAAATAATATTCTCAGGGCTCTTCTGACATTTTGACAGAAGACGTCAATGTTGGCATAACAAAAATGCAGTCACTATTTGGATTTAGAAAGCAATGTTCTCTCTATTTGAGCTACTAGGTCTCACTACATATAAATATAATAGGATGTAAATTGTCTGAGAGCTGATATAGGGGATCTCACTTGGAGTAGCGGGAACAGCAATTAGCCACGGCAAAGGCAGGATCACATTGTCTCTGAGCAGTTGTTGATGCAATCACAACACATCACCGAGCCTCACCAATACTGGGCCAGATCACAATGCTGCACAATACCATTTGATGTCTTCACACATTAGATCAAAAGTAACTAAGAATAACTATAGTTGCTGCCATATTTCTACAAATATCTAAATATTTTAGTTTAGCTGCAAAAGTCATGTATATATCGGCCTAGTCTCAGCCTCTTCCGTCCATTAGCACTAAGTCATAATAAGCAATGAATGTCTGATACATAAACCCCGGTACGCTTGATAGCTTGATAGCAGAAAGTGGTATTGACATTCAGTAGATCCGGTGCAAAGCTAGGGCACTGCTTTATTTACACATTTCAGATTTTATTTTTATTTTTTTAAGCAGTAACTGTAGCCTACTTATTTTACAGATTTCCAAACAACCAGAGTTGTGAGAACTTTCCCGACAAATTCCTCTGTATAAGTTGTCATTGTCAGATGTCATTGTGGTCGTTGTGCATGTCAAAAAAATACCGCACCTGTCAAATAGGCAGGTCTCTCTTGACACAGCCAGCGCTGTGTCAAATGAAATGTACATATTTTAATACCAAAAACAATCAAAAAGTAATGTGAACATTCAAATGTTACGTATGTTAACGTATGTTACGTAGTACATATTGATTTATATCGGCCATCTAAAAAGCTATGCAAATAACAAATAATATAATGCATTGCAATACCAGTGTAAATTACACTGTAGAATTATAATTTTATCTCTGTTGTTGCAGGTATTGTTCAGACACGTATGAGCTACATATAACTTCCAGAGGTATTCTATTGAGCTTTTTAGCTGCTTAAAGCTCCAGATTGTTGCTCTGAGGCATCCAATGTAAATCCTGGGATGTTCACAAATGGCAAACAAAATTAGGGGAACTTTGGGGAGTTCATTGGCTCTTTGTACTGATGGAAGTGAGGCCAGAAAAAAGGAATAGAGAGAGAGCGTGTGTGTGTGTGTGTATGTAAACAGGAATATGTAAATTATTCCATGTTTACTTTTTCTACTCTTGTTCTGGTTGGAACTTGGCAGTGACATTCTTGAGTCATGTGTCTCTAAATGGTTCTTTGCCTCTAAAAAGGGGCAGCTGCTTCTAGAGGACCGGTGTCTTTAAAAAGGATCAAGGCGTCATCATTTAATTTGGTCTCATGCATGCTAGTGCTGAAATTTTATTGATTTTAAAGGCAATAAACTATACCCAAATATGCCACAGTGCAGTAGTAGGTTATACAAAATTAGCAGAGGTTCCTTTAAGTAGGCCTACAGTGCAGTGAAGCTGCATCTCCAACATCCAACCACAGCAATGCTAGACACGGCCATGCCTGTATCTAGCCATGTTTGCGAGAGAGAGCCAGCGAGTCAGGGAGGAAGAAAGCCTGAGTGTAGCCTACCACACATGCTTGCACGGCAGCTATTTGATTTAGTCCTTGTAAATGTATAATTCAGTTAGGCCAACTGCTCCCGGAGTCTGTTGGAACCTGGCCAAGCCCCCCCCACGCGCGCTTGTCCACGTGCGCTAGCACCAACCCGAGCCCTCCTAAACATTCCAGCACAGCGCGCGCTCCCCTCGGTCGCTCTGACCTCTAGCAGCAGCATCGATACACCGCAACATGGCTAGCTCCTCCCAGTGAGGTTAGCCTACTGTACATGTACCTACCTGCAACATGACAGGCAGCCTCCCCCACACATACCGCACGCGTCGCTGTGTTCATTCAGGCAGCTGTCTTAGCATTACAGTAGTTTGACAGCGGTACACACACACACACACACACATGCACACACGCACCACTACTACCATTCGTAGGGCTCTACAGGAAAATAATTGCGGCTCTGTGTGTCGACACAGTGGCGGTGGCGCAGTAAACCTAGATGGATCAGGTGTGTGTGGGAGGGGGGGAAGGTTGAGGTAATCAGCTGGAGCCCCGGCAACAAGCTACTGCAACACCTGCTGCAGAGGGGACAAGCCGACGTTAATTTCGATAAAGCGACCGAGGGGTCTCTAGGCTGCAGGCGACTCCGCCGGCGGTTCAGCCTAATGCAATTAGCCGCCATGTTTTCCTCTGGCGAGATTGCAATGTTTTTGTTTTGTTTTTGTTTTTTGTTTTCATTTAATTTTTCCAGTGCAAAATGAAACGGTACCAGAGAAGAGAGATAATGAGGGCAAACTTATTTTTAAATGTGTGCTGTGTTGGGAGGCTTTTAATAAGAGAACGGCTTGCCTTTCTCCACCTGACAACAAGCTATAGGCCTACAGTAGAGAATTAGACAGAGGATGGCTCCAGCCCTATATTAGGGTCATCTCTGAACTCCTTTCAGTTGGTTTTCCAATATTAATAATTCAATATTGATTGCCTTCTGGTTTTTCTTTCTTAGTACTTATTGACAGTCATCTGTTGGAGGGAACGTGTATGACTGTTTACTATTGATCTTTCCAAATTGTTCCCAAGTGTGTGTATACCAATTAAGTCTAAACTTGGTGGTATTGAGTAATATTGAGTATCATTAGATGTACTAATGTTTGGGTGCAAATCTGAGGCGCACCTGATGGAGAAAGCAGTGCGATACGTAACCTCCTAAAATCTCAACTCTGTACACTGAATAAATGATAGGCCTGCGCCTACTCTGATAAATAATAACTATGCACTGTTGATTCCACTTAAAGTCAGTGGCCGACTGGCCGGGCTTATGTTTAGCTAAATATCAAGAGGAATTTTCATAGGATGGAGGCATTCGTGGCTGTAGCCATAGAAAACTCCAGTCATGTCAGAGAGAGAGAGAGAGAGAGAGAGAGAGAGAGAGAGAGAGAGAGAGAGAGAGACTGCAGCAGTGACTTGGCTCCTCTCCTTTGATTCATTATTCAGAAGATGAGAAGTAATCCTGCAATCCCACAGCAGCACAGAGAAGCACACGCACACACCCACACACACACATGCACACACACGTGTACAATTTATGGAAGACAGACATTCTGTGAATTGACAAATAAATGTGAATATGCTTTTAATGCTGATACATGTGCACTTGCTTGTGCCGCACACACTTGCAAACAAACACAGACACACACACACACACACACACACACACACACACACACTGCCCCCTTCCGCCAGAAGGACCAGTGTGCACATCCAATAGAAACGTTCCTAATCGGCCCGTAATGACAGCGACTTACGTCCTTAGCGTAGTTGATTTGTTTCCTGGATTTTAGAGAGTAGATTATTTCAGTGGTGCAGATTTAGCGGTAAGCCGTTCAGAAATCACAAGCGCTGCACTTCAGATCCCGGTTCGGGATTTTAGCCAGGTCTAATCAGATTAAGCACTGTGTTTTTTGTTTTTTTTTACCTCCTCCCTCATCTCTCCTTTGAAACAACACGCCACGCTGCTCTCTCAGCCTGCTACATGGGCCTGGAGAAGTGGGCCAAAAAACAAATTGCTTTTAGTGGAGGCTGACAAGTAGCGGTGTAGAGAAAATAAAAGGTTGTTTGGAGCAGATTAATTCTCCTTCACAGGAGAGCCGGGCTGCATGGCTGCCGAGTGTATTCTTCCCTCAATGACACGCTGGAGATAGCTTCTTTGGAAAGGGACTAAAACCGGGAACCGACCTATTGTTATAGACTTAGCAGGCTGGAGGATTCTGGGAAAAAAAATAAGATAAAGGCGATATAAAGTGGCTATAATAATGGCATGCTATGCATTTAATACAGTTCACTTCAGGTCAGTTTAACACAGCTCCCACAATATAGGCGATGACCGTGTGACTCAAATCATGTGGAATCAGCTCATCTAATAAAATATTAAACTAACAGACACGCCTGCTATTGTCAGACAGTGACAATCACATACAGCAAGATCAGCCAATAGAATTACAGCACACTTACAACTGAACATTTACACACTCACATATTCTGCTATTTGAAATAAGTATGGGAATCATCAGAATATACTTTTTCTGTCTAAAATAATATATATTCCAAGATTTAAATTCGAAGTTTTTAATGAGGGCAAACATAATTGTACTGTAGCCTATAGGCCTTTACGCATTCTAGTGCAGTTAGCTTCACGCTATGTTTGCTGTATTTTACATTATTCTCTCCTAGTGGATAATCCTGTGTGTGGTGTTGTTGTGTGGAGCTGCCGGGTGCAATATGGTGGAGGAGCCCTGACTCCTAACCTGTGAAGTGTGCGTAGTGGCCTGGCCTGGATCCTTCAGCATGAATTAAGGGAACAATGGTCGAGCGGGGCTGAATGACGGCTCGACGCGCCTTTGTGCCTGCCTCGCTGTTACAAAGCCACTCCTTAAAAGGCTCCTAGATGACACACTCTTTGCAAATCGATCACATTTTACTCCAAAGATGGATTTTGAGAGCCCCCACCCCAATACACACACACACACACACACACACACACACAAAGCAAAATGGCCAACGTCGAATGAAAAGAAATTCCCCTTTTTGCATTTAGGGACCAAATAAAATAAAGTGAAAATGGCTGGGAGGAAAGCTAGGCTATGCCTCGGTCTGTCCCGGGCTTGGCTGCCACCTCTCAACGTGCCCTCATGCGGCAAATTTCATCAGCAGCGGCTATATTGATTTTTAACCCTGGAAATATAAGACCAGTCAGTGGCAGGCGCCGAGATCTCCACGCACGCTAAAGCTGGTTATCTCTGCCTCTCCCTGGGTCTCTCCCCACTTCCTGCGAGCGTGAGCAAAGCCACGCGCTTTCAATTGTGCGCCGGCGTTGCAGCTAACACAGAGGCCGAGCTTACAGACCGGATGCCAGATTGAAGCGACAGGCCTTGAATCCGACACTGAGCAAATTCAATATTTCGGTCGTAGCCCCGCTGTTTCTTCTACGCCTTTGTACGCAAAGCAAAACACAGGCACGGCCGAAGCCACTGAAGCTGAAAGGGCCGCGGAGTCTCGCCTGAGAAAGTTGCTTCGGATCGACCGAAAAAAGCCTTTAAGTTTGACTGTGAGTTCTTGCTGACGAATACTGTAAATAATCGAACCATAAGGTAGCAGAGAAACCCCGCAAATCTGTCAGGGGCTGTCACTAATGGGAGTCTAAATGGAGGTGTGAGCGGGTAGGCATAGACACACACGTGCGCGCACACACACACACACGCGCGCGCGCACACACACACACGTCGCGGTTTCAAACCGCAGTCAGCCATTTGGTGCTGACAGTGTGGGCCTGCGCTCAAAACATTGAAGCCGCAATCTTTGTCCTCTCTGACAGGCCCATCTCGCGCTAATGGGTCATACAGCCATTATAGTGAAGGGAGACAAGGGTGGCAGATAAACCATTGTGGGTGTGTGTATGTGTGTGCAGGGGCGTAATACTAGCTGAGCTGTATAGGCCAGACTGTCTCAAGGCTCTGTCTTAAGATGGAAGATAAGCCTCGCTTCTCCATGCCACTAAACTGGACAGGAGAACAACAGGGTGTTTATGAGACGCCGTGATGTTTAATGGTTCTCCGCTCATCTGCAGCGTTTCATTAGCCTAGAATCACAGTCCTATAGCTGTATGTACGCTTGGGGCGTGGGGGAGGGGCCTATTTAGGGGCCTATCGAACAAAAGCCTGCTGTGCCGGTAATGCTCGCTCTAATAAAAGACAATCAAGTCGAACAGGGTTCGTTTGGGTCAAGGTTAACCAAGGCTGCACCCGCTTGTGCCGTTCATCTTCCAGAAGCAACCTCCGTCCATCTGCGTTGAGGTCAGCCCTCGCTTTCCATCACAAGCGGTGGAGATGAAGGAGCGTGATTTGATAATGGGTGCCCCCCTTCTCCCCTATCAGAGGTCCACGCGCCACCGTTAGCATGCGTGACAAAGCAACTATCCTCCTCCATGCATTTTCATGAGGTGAACGAGAGCGCAGGGGTAGCGGTTGGTGAACTATAAGGGGCCCGGGGCTAGAGGTCTCCAGCTGGTCACACCGGCGCACACACACAGACACACTCCCCCCAATATCCATTCCATTGTGCGCGACGCGTGTCTATTGTTCCGTGCTATAGCATTAAAATGCGTAGATTCCCATCAGCCATTTTCACTGGCAGTTGACCTTAGTACTTAAGTTGGATACATAAAACATGAACTTTAGGGGCAAGAGATATATGAGAGTCACTTATGGGAGTGACAGCCATCTTTGTCCGTGAGTGTGGCGTCTAATGCAATGCTCAGTATTCACAGCACAACCAATAAAACACATTGTTACACCCCGGCGATAGAAAACAAGCTTCAAGAGTCGGTGAGGTAAAATATTCAAACCATAAAACAAGGCATAAAACCTAGTGGAGACTCTCTGTGGTCTCTACAGGCAAACCCGACATAGCTAGCCAACCCCCTCCCCCCCCAAACCTGCCTTCCATGTTCCTCCTTGGTACCGTCCTAGCAGGAACACACAGGAGACACACTGCAGTGAGCAGAGGAGAGGAGAGGAGAGGAGAGGAGAAGGGCTGGGGAGGAGAGGAGGTGATCCGTGGTGATTGAGGAGCGCCCCTGTCTCTACTGACCTACAAGGGATGGGATGGGGTTTACATTTTGTCTCTGTTGCTCAGGTACTGGGAGGTACGGGCAAGCACGCACGCATGCGCACGCGCACGCGCACACACACACACACACACAGATGTGCAGAGATATACAGTACATATGCACACACACACACACACACAGGGACAAACAAACACATTAACTGTTAATTCAGAGATGGATTACACAAACACCAACGATTCCACAAAGTCGGGGGAATCGAACAATGTGTGCGTGTGTGTGTGTTTGTGTGTGTGTGTGTGTGTGTGTGTGTTTAAAATTGACTTTGCCTTCCTCCTCCACTGGGTGGATGTGAAAACCGCTATTTTACAGTATTTTCTCTGCGAAAAGGCCAAACATTCTGTAAAGTCACCCTTCTCCCATTTATTATGTCAGGGTACTGCAAGGTGCTGTTGACACAGACTCACTAGCACGCACGCACCTACACACACACACACACACACACACACACACACACACACACACACACACACACTACAGCGCTCATCACCAGAAGTATGTTTTAAAAAATAGGGTTGATCCACTGGCGGATAAGGGATGGGAGGGGGTATATATTTAGCCCCCCGGTCGCTGGTCTTTGGGCATCTCTGATTTGTTCTAACGTACGAGACTACTAATCCGGCAAAAGCAGATTATAATGTATTAAATTCCTTAAAATTGCTGTGTTATTAATACCACATTTTGCAGAGGAAATGCAATGGAAGCAGCTTACAAACATGCACAAAATATAACCTCACACACACACACACACACAAACGTGTCTGTAAAAATATGTCCTCATGAAGTATGGAAATGGAAAATAATATTGTGAAATATTGTGAAAGAAGGTGCTGTGAAGATTTATATTTGTACAAAAATTACATGCAATTTCCTCCCAGAACGAGGAGGAGAGTAAAAATTGGCAATTGAAGGAAATACCATTGTAGGCCATGCGTGTGTATCCGTCTGCCTGTAACTGTGCACAGTGACTGTTATGACTTAACTATAACTAATATAATACATAAGGTTACTGAATGCTTCTGAATGTTTAGCAAACCAATAAAAACATCAGTGGCATTTAACTGCTTTTTTGCTTGAGGAAATTCTCCACCTTCACAGAAAACCCCAAGTGGATTAAGTCCAAATGAGAACAGTGGAGAGTGGGCTGGACAAACATTTCAGATGTGGTTGTCCCTCGCAACATCTTGGTGTAGGCATTAATAATTGTGCCGGTTCATGGCCTCTGAGAATGAAAATAAATACATATCAGATACACAGAAAATCAAAGGACATAACGAGATGCTTAATCATCCATCTGCAATGCGAAAAAGCTTATTTTAGAGATCGAGAGAGGTCGTGGTTGGTGGACAGGAGCCCACTAAGCATTTCTCTTCGTATCTCTCGACTATCTTCAGCACCTTCACCCCTTCCATATCAAAGCTGTAACCCTGCCACCATAATGACAGTGTACCCATCTGCCCTTCCAAGCAGTCAGGCAGCAAGAGGCCTACGTGTGTGTGTGCGTGTGTGTGTGTGTGCGTGTGCGTGTGTGTGTGTCCCATCTGCCCTTTCACGCAGGGAAGCAGCATGGGTCCGACCTTTGACCCTTAGGATTATGGCTCCACCGTGTGTCATTGAGTGGGGTGATTAGACTGACCTGTGTGAGCGTGTGTTCATCACCCATATCTGGCCCATATCAAAACCATTCTACCAGCACACGCACACACACACGCAGACACACACTTACACTGCGCTTACATGTTTGTTAAATGTAGATTTTCACATAGATGCTGCACATATTAGAGAATAACACGCGTGCTTCAATGGGTGACCTAAAACAAGTCCAAAAGACCGACAGCCAGCCGCCACGGGCTCTGCCACAGCCAATCACAGCAAAGCCTATACAATACGACGTGCGGGTTGGGATGGGAGGGGGGGGGGGGGGGGGGGGGCCGGGGCGGGGGGGAGAGCGGCACCAGCCACCGGTGCAGGCGCAGGTCTAATCTGGATCACTAATCCCGGATTAGGTGCATCGTGGGATTAAAGAGATGCTGATGTGCATGTTTGCGGTTATGGCTCCCCTCCTCCACCAATCTGGACATGCGCTCTATTGACACCATTGCTCGCATTGCATTGTAGGTGTACGGCAGAGTGTACGGCAGCCCGCCGCTGACTCACACAGTGGCAGGAATGAGATGTCTTGCTAAGAGGCTGCCGGAACCCCAACATCTCACACTACATCTCTCCAGTCTGCAGTTTAGATGTTTGTGTTTGTGCCTCCGCAACGTAGCGCACTCTGAATGATTGGTGTCACCTCGGGTCCTCATCTCAGCATCGCTGCCTGTGTGTGTGTGTGTGTGTGTGTGTGTGTGTGTATACAGTTGGAGTCGCCCGAACGTGGGCAGTGGGTTGAAGGACATGAGGGTTTCCTCTTTGCCGCCCCTATCTGACTGAGCTAGAATGGACATGGCTGGGGGAGAGGTAAACAAAAGCCAATCAGACACCCCAGCTCTACGTGGGATAGCAAATCACTGCGCCGATACCTGCTGCACATCAAGCAGAGTGCAGCCATGGCGATGGGGAGGTTGAGGGGGGGAGAGGTGGCGGTGCAGCGAGCGAAAAATAACACAAAGCCCAAGCGCGTTCGGAGAGCCTCGGCGCCCACCGTGCGACTCGTTTCACCTCAAAGGTGTGTTGTCTGGCTCCAGACCACCGCTATACTTCCGCAGAAGTGAAGCAGTGGAAACTTTCCGTCCCCTTCCCTACCGCGCGTGCGGTTCGAGGCAGAACCCCCTTGCTGCCGCGCGCCGCCAGAGCTGTCTGATTCATCCGCGTCGCCTCAGCGACAGTGTTGAAGACACACCAACCTCGCACCCACAGGTTTATCCCGAAACCGAATTATTTATGCACAAAGAGAGAGAGAGAGAGAGAGAGATTGAGAGATGGGAAGTGAAGGATAGTGCCAGCAGGCCAGGGAGAACCATTCAAATGCACTTCATTACAATAATTCATACATCAGAGAGTGGTGTGTAAATTACAAGCTCGGAGTCAACACTCACACAAATAATTAAGTTGAAATATTAATGGTAAAATGTCCTAGCGAGCGTGCGGCTCATGATCAATCTGGGGTTAATGAGTCGTTTATCTCCGCCCGATCGGCTCTTCCTACAAAAGTGCCCGTGCTGCCAGGCTATGCACAGGGTACAGGGCTTTCATATACAGGTAGGAGGGATAAAGGCACAAATCATCCCCTAAATAATATCAATTAATCTCAGTTTTCTTTTTCTTTTCCCTTCACAATGCTGTAAAGAGCAAGGTAACTTATGTCGCGAGGTGGCTCAGGTAAATCTACAGTAGTTGTTGTTGCAGTTTATAAAAAACACAAGCTCAAACCTCGGTGTGACTCGGCAGATTGACTGAACATCCGTGGACTGATTGGTATAGCAGACTGGTATACTGCTGACTCAGTTACCTATAGTGTGTGCATAGAGTTACAGTATGAGAGACAGGGGTCCTGAATATGTGGGTCAGGACCCCCAAGCATGTGCTTTTGGGGCCCCTCAAGAATATGATTATGAAATAATCTCAATGTAGTTTTATTATCTTTAGTACAATGTAGATGTACAGTATTGTTCCAAAAGGAGTATACATACATATCAATAATGTATTATTATTTATGTAATTTTGTATTTATTTTTTATTTAAAAACTAAAGTAAGTATTGTTCATAATGCATTTTGAGGCCATGAGTAGAAAACAAGGTTAGGGACCCCTCAGTACTGTAATGTGTTTTTATTATCTGTGTGCATATCTCATGAGGCCTGTTTACAACTGACAGAGGAAACAACGCTCTCTCGCCATCTCTCTCGTTTTCTCATTAGGTGTCTCCCGATTCTGAGGCTGATTAGTTCTGACCTGACCCACCCACTGCTGCTACATCCAATCAGTTTAATCGCCCCGCACTCCTTACACCCCTGCCCCCCAAATCCCACCCTCCACACACACACACACACACACACACACACACACACTTACATACACACCGTCTTTACGCTAATGGGCTTTCCCTGCTCCGGTGATTTAAGAGCTAGGGGGGGATGTTCACTACTTTAGGAAGGGGGAGGTAAAACCCTTTACCACCATGCAAAGCCAAAGCTGTCAATCGACTGTAGGCATAGGTGTGCCCTTATTTACTCATATGAGCCATATATAACCTGTTTTAGCCAGAGTAGCTCAAATGCCTTTGAATGAATTTGCATTACCTCCCGAAGGGTGGGCGAATTAATGAATATTCACGATTAATCTGTGACCCACGGCATGTTGTGCATTATTCATGAGCGGTAGCCGTTGTTGTGGTAGCGAGCACACGTCTCAGCTTTGTCACCGCTACTCGTTATTTCATTTTCTCATCATTTCCTTTTCTTCTATCCTGCGAGTGATGGCACGCTTGTTAAACGCATGCGGAAAAATCACTGCATAAAACGCATCCATACTGAAGATTCTACTAGCACCCCTCCGTTTTTTAAATCTTGCCTTTGTACAGCTGCTTCTCAACAGTGAGATTCATGCGACTTAATTCTTACAATAACATTCCTAAATCTGAGATTCTCCCCTCAGTGCTCGGTGGGTTTTCTTGTCAGCAAGGACTCTATCTGTCACTAAGCTGGGAGACAGCTCAGTGGAGCGGTATTAGACGCAGCCGCGAGACAGGTGCCATCTTAAATCACGGCAGTCTCAGCGTCTAACCTAGAGTTAGACCTGTGTGTGTGTATGTGCCAAATGCTCTACGTTTTCACATTTCAAACACACTTGACGTTGATAGCAAACCGTATAGCGTGTATACACACACACACACACACACACACACAACACACACACACACACACACACACACACATATACAGTAAATGTATATGTATATGCATGCGTAGGCCAACAGTTTTTTGACTATCAAAATAAAAGCGGGAAGCAGTATTACAGCCTTGTTCACACTCCAATGTCCAAGCCAGTGATGAAATGCTTTAAAAGGTTTTTGTATGAAGGACAATGAGAGGGAGGTGACAGTTTGAAAGCCTTTCTCATCGCTCACGGAAATGTTTCTACATTCTTCCACACAATTGGACTGGCAAGTCAAATTGCATTAGTGATGCACAGCATTTTTAGGGTGGGGGGTAAAACTCCAAATTGAAGGTGAGGTCCTAATATAGCAAAATAGGAAATATAATATAAGATTGTTTGAATAAAATTGACGCTGCAATGTTGCAATGGAGGTTTGAATTATTTACAATAATATTTCATTTACAAATGAAATAATTGTAAATGTGTCAATATAGTCAAAATTATGTTAATATTATGTTTTATTTACTTTTCAACTTTCCTGAATTTGTCAGAAAATTAATTAGGTTAGATTATTAGCGCACGCTATTAAAGCATGCTAATTTTCCATGAAGAACCAGAATTGAGAATGTGTAACTGAGTTCACAAGTATTCATAGGTTCACTGCTAAGTGATAAATATAGCGTTTTATAAATTACCGGTGCAGAAAATTAAATGTACTATTTCACACTTTCCTGCAAACAACACAATCAAACACTCACATGTAGCATGAGATGTCCTCGGTAAACACTGACAAGGTGGAATCGCTCAATGCATTAAAATGTAAAGAGGGAGAAAATAGCAGCTCAGTGTAATTATAACGCATACAGTGACTTGACATTTCGGGCGCTGAGTAGAGAGGGCAGATAGTTGGCCTTATCAGGAGCTATAATGAAAGGTCAATGGCCTTCTCAGTATTTACCTAAAATCATGCGGCCTGAAGACTACTTCTTGACTCTCTATTGAAAACAACACAGGGTATAACCAACACAGGTATACAGTAACAAATTAATTTAAGGTGTGTAATTTCTTGGACTTTTGGGCTACAGCGGGGTAGGGCTGAGGGAATAGGGGTCCCCATGTAGACACATAGGTGTGTGTGTGTGTGTGAGGGCTTCACATTCAGATTAAATGGATCAGAATGGGAGGGTGTCTACTCAGGTCTGAAAAACATCTTATGCATACAACTACAGATGGCCTGAGAACATTCAGAGGTCTTCATATATGTGCGGCATCGATGGGCCTAGATTTAAACCAGACATTTGGTTTAGGATATTTTAATCACCGCAACAACTAGACACATGCTGGTGATGTAATGTATAAGCACACACTTAGTGCAAAAAATGTCACATAACACACACACACACCCACACAGTGGTGCAAATAAAGACAAAAAGACAGAATAATATGATTTACTCTTTAAAAATGCCATTGATATTCCCCTTATACTCCCAACCTGCTTATAATGCTGTGCTGTGGTATACAACTGAGAATCTCTCTCTCTATACGTCTATTTCTCTCCTCTCTCCTCTCTCCTCTCCCCCTCCCTCCCTCCCTTCCTCCCTTCACACAGCATTACTGGTTGTGTCTCAGTGTGTGGAAGGAAAGCTGCATTGATAAATAGGTCAGAGAGCTTTTCCACCCCCCAATGGTTTCAGGCCCAGCTTGGCAAATTGGACATAATTAAGGCCCGAGGCAAAGGTTGCACTTTCCTTGAAATAGCAGGAGTGGTGCAGGGTGGACGAGGAGGGGGTGGGGGCTGTTCCAGCGGCTGAAGGAAGAGCCAGGGTGCCATGCATCGCTGTGTCTAGAGCATGCATGCAGGCAGGGTGCATCCGTAAAGCAGCGGAGGGGGGGGGGGGGAGGGCAGCAGCCGCCATTACAGGACACATCTCCTCCATCCGTCTCGCTATTTATATCCGCCCATCCATCTCTTTCGCGAGCAGAATTCCATGGCAGCACTTGTGATGTAGCGATTTTATCTTTTCTTTTATGTAATATGCCACTGTTGCTAAACTACAGAAATGTATTATAGAGTAAGACATAATGTCTGCCAGTGGCATTATTAACGTCCATTACGATGCCAGCATGTCCTCTGAGAACATTGCTTATAAGTAGGACGGAGCTTGAGTTAAAGGTCCACTAAGCAATGTTTTAAACCGTGTGCACATAGGTGAAAAGGACATTCAAATAGTTGAGCACATTTATTGTACACTGTGTGCCAGTCACACATATTTGGAGGTCGCCGTGTTTACCCATAGGGTCATTAGCTCACCTGCATCTATGCCAGGATGTAAATTGACGCATTTATATAGCGCTTTTATCCAAAGCACTTTACAGTATTTTGCCTGACATTCACCCATTCACACACCAATGGTGATTGCTGCCATGCATCCTGTCCCCTACGGAGGATGTAAGTGACATTATTAGTTATCCAAAAAAGAACTGTGGTTCAGGACATTTCTTTATTTTGTCTAGATTCATTGTCTTCAATGACTATGCATACATTTTTTGTTGTGTTCGTAGTTGTTTATATACCTGTGCTTTAGGTTATGCTAGATGTGGTTCATCGCTCACAACCCCACCTCATGACAGCACATGCATGAACAATGTATTAGGCAGAACCTCATTTCGCACCACAGACCTTTCTCTATTAATGAGAGTGGAAGGACAGCAAGGGATGCCTGCAGGACCACAGCATGCTATTATATTTTAGCTAGTACCACCTCACATTAGCAAAAACTAGCCCAGGGTAACTGACAGCTGTGTATTCATTACACTTTAGGTCAACATGGTATAAAGAGACAGACACATACAAACAGTATATTTGACTTTACTTAAACGGTTGCCTAGAAATAAATTACGTTGTAATATGTAAAAAGTCAACTTTAAAGTAAAACAATTCTATGCGTATAAATGAAGGACATGTCCTATGCCAAAAGGTTTTGTTTTAATTTGTTGTTGTTTGTTTACATAGTTGGTTAATCATACAGCAAGAATTTACGTTAAATAAATGTTAAAGAGCTTTTTTCAGTAGCTTTTTTTCTGTAGCTGTATATGGATCTATTTTAAATAGCATTGTCCAACAACTATAACATACTGTGCAGGCTCAAACTGTCATAATAGTGGCCTATTCTTAATATTACACTTTGAATTTTTGGACTTGATTTTAATTATTCACATACAGCCTTTTCCTAAAGAGCATTATAAATGATGTCACTAACTGAAAGGGCGAATCAACTGCATCCCACATGGCCACCCTCAAGGCAAAATGTCATGATTTGAAGACAATTTGCTCATTATCACGATGCAGTCGTTTCAGTCTCGAGTAAGTTTTACTGTGGCAATGATTCAATTTTTGTTCTTGTACCCATCCATACAAAGTTAATGATGCAAACCGGAATATTATTTAATTTGACCCTATTCATATGAGAACACAAAGGGAAAAAACTGCTGCAAAGCTTATGAATTACACCATGCAAAAATGTTCCTTGCCTTCAGCGCATTATCCATAATTACCACAACTATGACATTTATTTTGTTACCAACAAATTATAATGTCAGTGCTGCCAAAGCATCAAACACACATTTTATTAGTTTCTCTCGGAAATGTAGTCAAAAATGTAATTAAATCTAATAAAATGGACCACTGTGTTGTTAAATAAAATGTCTCAAAACAAAGCCGCCGGGCGAGTCTAGTGTCAGCGTTTTACATCTTCTGCTTCACCTGCTCATTCCTTTTAACAGACAGACGATAACCTGCTGCCCTTCCCCCACCACGGTCGCCATATGGCGATATGTTTACCGCGGTGGAGCGGCCACAAGGCTCGGCTAGCTAACAGACCTATAGCAGAATGTCAAGGAATGTCAGGTTGGGAGAGGAAGGGAGGGGAAGAGGTGTTTAAGGGGGACAGATACCGTAACATTGTGTACCCTCCGAGTGAGGCAGGCTCAGCTGGCCTAAAGAGCCACGCTCCCCTCAGCATCGTAAAAACTAATGGTGGAAAATCACAACCTGGGTGGGGGGGACAGACTTGACTTGATTAATATGCAGCTTTGTGTGTGTGCGTGTGTGTGTGTGCGTGCGTGTGTGTGTGTGTGCACGTGCGCGCTTGCGTGAGACATTGAAGAAGCCTAGATCTGCGGTGATTTGTGATGAGGGATTCACAGCGCCATGCACAAACGCCACCGCGTTTACAGTAAAGAAGCCATTTAACAGCTCGTGTCGCTTTGCCGCTGAACAGGGGAGCTAAAGTCAGAGCTGAAGATCCATTCAGGTGGGTCGTATCTGAACACGGCTCGCAGATTATTTTGCCGCCTCCCTTTCTCCTTCTCTCTGTTCATATTTGCACTCCCCTTCCCCCACCCTTCTCCATCCTCCCGGGCAGGATACCCTCCCCCTCCCGTGGGTGGATGGAGCAGCCGGGAAATTAATTGAAACATGAACCTCGGTGTGGGATTAACCAAGAAGGTGAATTCCAGTCGTCACATAATCGGGGCGAGTGTACTGTTTGACTTTCATCAAACGGGACGGACTGACGCGGCGGCTGCGGATAATGACGACGTGGGGAGGGGGGGGGGGGGAGCTACCAGCTGCTGTGTGTGTGTCTCAGCCCGCTCCCTCCCCCCAACCTCACTGCCTTTATCTCGCTACCTCGTCCCCCTCCATCCTCCATCCACCCTCAGCTTAACACCCTGCGTCAATCTGGACGTCCTCTGGTGAAACACTGAACTGCTGGCGGTGATGTCACATGACCATGAACAAATACACGCACAGAGCGGAGAAAACGTCAAATAATACCATCTACGGTAATGTAAACACTGTGTATGTCATTATTTGATGTATTCCTGTAGGCCTGTCACTACAAAAAATCTAAATCTTAACAAGTATATGTGTCTAATTTCTAGTAAAAATATCTAACTACACCTAATATAAGACACAATTACCTACCAAGAGCTTCTCCTATCCAGATATAATGTCTTATTTCAAGAAATCTTACAAGCACATTTTAACTTCAATTGGCAGATTTATTTACTTATTATGAGCAAATATAACCTTGTATTCAAATGTTTTTACTTATTTTTGAAGAGCAATTTTTTGCAGTGTAGCATGTGGAGTCAAAGCGATGTCTCTGTGTTATGGAAGGAAAGGCTTGCTACCTAGCCCTTTAATCCGTTAACTGCAGTGTACTGTAATTGTTCAGTTTCAAAGTGTTTAGGTGAAAGGTATAGTCAGAGGGATAGGGGCAGCCCCTTCATTACGGTGTCATTGGTGAGAAAACACACTGAGCAGAGAATGTTGACCGAGATTCATACAATGGTAACTGAATGAGATATAATGCAGAGACACAGCTTCATCATTAGGTTGGAGTAATATAACTACAACAGTAACTGACTGTGCCTTTGAATTACCAACAAAAAAAAAAACACTTGATCTATTCCACTAATCAAAATGTCATCATTATCATCTCTGTTGAATCTGGCAGCAATAAAATAACAGAAATTTAAGAAGAAAAAAAAAACATATGGATAACCAGACATCAATCAATGCAAAAATAATAAATAAACATGCTAAATTTATACAGATTGTACACAATCTGTATGCAAACAGACAGGTGGATAAAGCATCTGGGGCGCTGTTGCTCTTGCAGAATAAAAACTCCCTCAAATTATACTTTGAAAACCACTCCGGAAGATGATAAAGAGGGAAAAGTGCTCAGGGAGAAACCACTAGCGCAATAGCGATGCAAAACTGCCGCCACAAGCAATATAACCTTTACGTTTCTATAGAATGTTGTGCCGTTTAAAAATCAATATTTCAGCGAGTGGTATGTGCGTGTGCGTGTGGTGAATGCGGGAGTATACATGTGGATAGTGGGGGTGTGGACCGCAGCGTCAGTACAGCAGAGCAAGCTGCCAGCTCCACTGTCGATAATACAGCTTGGGCCTGCTCCCAGCGAGGTGACCTCCCCTTGTTGACTCACAATGTCACCCACTAATGCCACACCCACACACACACACTCTTACTATATGTATGCACGCACAAACAAGCTTACTCTGAGTGCAGGAGGTGATATATTCCTATATACTGTACTATAATTAATGATTGATACAGTATGCCTATAGAGTTTATTGTTATGCTGAACAGTCTGTGCAACTACATTTCTACAGCATTAACAAACACTTGTGGTTGTACTGTGTGTTATTAACCTCTGGTTTACTGGGCGACCACTGGCCAAAACTTTGGAAACAGCTGTTTTCAAATTTGGCAGTTGGTGCCGTTAAAGATGCCAGGGTCATGTGTCACTGAGTGACAGATTGAGAATAAACGCTATAAAAATATGTGTAGCACAAAACGGCTACTAAAAATGATTACACAAGGGATAATAAATTAAGCGTGCTTTCAGGAGCGCCTTAGTGACATTCATGTCTCAACAGAGCGGACACACACACACACACACACACACACGCAGAAAGAGTGCACTGCAAAGCTACAAAGCGGACTACCTGCACAGATGGCAGGGAGTGGTCCTGTTGGGTCCCGCCATCAGAGAACTGGCCGTGGGAAGAGAACAGAAACAGGTCTGCGTCCACTGTGAAGATATCTCACCGTATGATCACTGTGTGAGCCAAGGAGAGACATGGTGCGTGAGTGTGTGTGAGAAGAATGGACATTCTGCATCAAATAATAAAACAATTACAATTACAATTACAATAACGATAAATACCTGTAGAAATGTGCCTCTGTCAACAATAACACTAACGCATATTATTTATGCAAATATGATTGCATTCTACCTCATTTATATTATCAACAAAATAACTGGAAAAATAAAAGATTGACTTTAAACACATCTACTATATGTAACCAATTCTTACACAAAAGAAAATGTTGCCACTGTTTTTTTTTATATAACAGATATCAGGTAATAAAACTGTATGGTATAATCAACAATGTAGTGTTGCTTTAAAACAGTTTCGTTTGAATGATTTTAGCATGAGCAGGCGAGGGACTGTGTTGTTTGTTCTTTTACACTACGATGGTAAAAACCTGTCTGAGACTGATGCTCGCCAACCGCTACACAGAAAGACCATCCTAAAGCTAGAGTGGCCAACACAGTACGGAGAAACCACTACTTGAACCTGAATCACATTTCAAAGCATAAAGAAGTCTATTACAGGAATTAGGAAGGCACACGATCTCAACAAGACAATCCTTCAATTTTATTGAGTTTCCTTGGAAGCCCTTGGTGTGTTGCATGTACTTGTAAACAGTGGTCATTTGTACTGTGTTGACAAACAGCACAGCATCAAACCACATACAATTCATTATTCAGTACCTGGGAAGTCGCCTTACCACATCAGTGCACTGCAGAGGAACTCACACACACACCCACATACACACACAAACATAGCGATGTGCACATAAAATGTATGGCCGTTTACTCAAATATGCACATGCCTTAAATTTGACTCATTATTTGTATTTTTCCTTTTATCAGTCACACTCACACACACACACATAAGAGTTAGTGACATGCACACACACACACACACACACACACACACACACACACACACACACACACACACGCACACACAAACTATGATTTTGCCCTTGGGAACAATAGAGAAAAATGTCATGAAATGTTTTACATTTCCAGTAAATACACATAGATATAAAGGGGAGATTTTGTTTCATCCTTGCAATGCACACAGACCTGAAACATTTATCAAATGTATTCCATCCCTTTGTTTATACAGTAACATAACCTCATCTACTAGCTACAATAATAGTGACAAATCAAACATAACCATAAATATTAAGTTTACTGTTTCTAGTAACCGGAGTGAAATATACAACCATATTTTACAATCCATGACTGTCTTTTGACACATATTCTATAAAAGCAGAAATAATGTCCTACTGCCCACCATACATTACATCCCCACATCATCTGCAGTTTAAATGCATACACACTTGGATGGAGTTCTTTCACCATTGCATTGCTCTCCTCCTTATTTCCTCTGTTCTTCTGGACAATCTTTAGGCCTCAAACATTTATACACCCCCCATCTCTGCCTTGTTGAGAGAGAGAGAGAGAGAGAGAGAGAGAGAGAGAGAGAGAGAGAGAGAGAGAGAGAGAGAGAGAGAGAGAGA
>JAODOY010000013.1:1957756-1958981 GCA_025399855.1 Forbesichthys papilliferus | reverse complement strand
CCAAAATAAGACATTTTTTGTTATGACAACAAGCAAAAATGACATTGTGTTTCCACATTTCACAGCATTGTCAAGATTTCCAGACAGCCTCCAATCTCATCTTTACGTGTGTGTGTGTGTGTTTGTGTGTGTGTGTAGGGCGGGTGGGGGTTGGGGGGGGGGGGGGAGGCTTCTGACAACAGGGTCATTACCATGTCCCATTTAATCTCATCACACTTGTGGGCGCTTCAAATCTTTACAGAATGACCCTTAATCAAGAATTGAGATCACTGGGCATATCTCAGAAATGGCTTTGGTATATTAATAGTGTCAGCGATGACTGTTGGGTATCATCTGTTTTCGCTACTGGCATCTCTCAGAAATCAAAAGCTTTAGAAGATGCATCTGCTCATCACAGAAGTAAAACTTTTTTAAATTAATAGTGCAAGATAAAGACAAGGCACTGCTCATATGCACATATGAACAAATCACAGGTTTCATTTCTGTTGCCATTAGAAACCAAGAAACTGATTATTCACAAAAAGCATTAATTATGCAATATGCATTAATGCACAAATGACTGGAGCATTTAACCCATACTAATATTCACATTAGCCCAGAATATTCAAATCCACAAGGGTGACAGAGCCATATGTGTGAAAAAACATCACACAGCATCAACAATGAAAAGAGTCAGAGCACAAATAAACAGTGTAAAATCTTTAGATCTTAGGGAACGTCAGGAGTGTTATTTTTAGGTGAAGGTCAGCATTTCTTAAGAAAAGCACCCTGCAGAAATTCTGCAAAATCTTTTTAGCTGGGAATTTGCAAAATTGTCCCTGACATTTATGCAGTCATTACGTGCTATGAAATGCCAATATAGGTGAGAAATATTTTTTGTTGGTGGGTTAACAGCCAATGATACAGCAGTCCTGAGTGAAATAATAAAATATTTTTTCGTACATGTAGCCAGCCAGTAACAACATGAAACACTTATTTTATTATGCCTGCATCTAATACAACAGATCTGAATTTAGAAAAGGTGTTTATAGGCAGATTCAGGAACCATGAATAAAAGCAAAAGATAAAGAACACCTTTTTCATAAACCATAAAATATCCAATTTACCATATCATGACCCAGCAGGGTGGCTATTCATAACATTAATGTATGTATTGTATTGTAAAGGATGATAAATATGGAAATTCTAAGTATATATACAATGTGTTGAAATTAACTCTGATACC
>JAODOY010000013.1:1945256-1952756 GCA_025399855.1 Forbesichthys papilliferus | reverse complement strand
CAGTCTAGACCCAAAATGCCCTCCTATGACTAGTCTTGGCTTTCACACTGCAGTTCATGCTGGGAAATGAATTGTTTATAGAAAAAAGGAAACTCCCGCATAGGTTCAAGATGATTAACATTAGGTCAAAAAAATACCTACAAATAAATAAATAAATAAAATGGGATATAAACATCATCATCATCATCATCATCATCATCATCATCATCATCATTATATGTCATCCTAGTGAATCTATATGACTTTCTACCACTAGGCACATTAAACAAATACTTTCTGGGCCACACACACACACACATGCACGCACACACACACACACACACACACACACGCACACAGATTTAGTCCCCCTCTCTAAGCCCCGCCTCCTGTACACACACACATGATGTAGTCCCCCTCTCTAAGCCCCGCCTCCTCCACACACACACACACACACACACACGCACACACGATTTAGTCCCCCTCTCTAAGCCCCGCCTCCTGCACATACACATACAGTATGTTTCTGTGTGTGTGCATGTGTGGTTTGTGCACGTCATTTGTGTCTCACCGCAGCAGGGCCTCCAGGCATCACTCCGGCCACCAGCACGGGGGCGTCTCCCCTCAGGGTGAGGCCCAGGCCGCCCTCCCCCCTACGCAGGCAGAGCAGCCTCACGGGGCCCCAGCGGCCCCGCGCACTGAACACAGACAGCGGCCCCTGCAGGCCAAGAGGCACATAGCACGTTTAAGATAAAATAAGATAAAATAATCCTTTGTCATTGCAGAGATCCATACAATGAAATTGGAGGTTTTCCAACATAAAGTGCATTGACAATGAAAAACAAAACAAAATACAAGAAAAAACATTTAAAAACATTTCCATCCATAAATAAAGGAGAGGCAATAATATTTTGCACCTATTAATATTATAATAATTGCTCATGTGGAGAGAATTCACAAGGCATGTCACAGTTAATGGCTAGTTAGGGGCTCACATGGGTGTTAAGTGTAGCTTATGTGCAATTAATTAGTCCCTCCAGGGTTACGCTGGCCTTTGTTATTGTTGCGGCCTAAAACGCCTGATTTCACGGACGTTTTTTAGAAAAAAAATTGCGATGCATTTTGCAGTGTTCTTAGGTGTGTTTTAGCAATTAAATATTTTGCAATATATGAGTGATAATTGCAAAAAAAAAGTTTTTTCTTTTCAATTATAATTAGACAATACGTTAAAGGTTTATGGAAATTTGATAACACTGTTCCGAGTGCTCAAAGAAATTTTACCAAAGAGGCATAAAAAAAAAGAAAGGATCATATGGATTACAAAAAAAATCTGACAAAATATTTTTTGATCTTAAAATATTGTGCAGAGCAAGTCTTTAATTGAATGACTTGCTCTGCACATGACATGATCTTCCATCTTCCATGGTGATGGTGTTGGCAGCTGGTAGTGTTCTGGTCATAGTGAACCTCTAGTCAACAACTTCACTGACAGTGGTAAAGGGGGGCGGGGCCTAATGAATACAACATGAACAGAGCAACACAACGCGTCTCTCACCAGCCGCTGAAAGATGTCTGTAACCTGGACTGCAGAGAAGTTGGGCGGTGTGATGTCAGGCTTCTGCTTGGTCTGGGCTGCGGACGAGAGAAAGACGTAGTTAGCATGCGGCCTCATTTGGCCTTTTCGCCCATCAAGAGCCATTAAGCTATATTAATAGAAAGCTAACTACATCATTTAGGGTCATATCACAACTATACATGTAATAAATTAAGGTATTAATGTATGTCCTTCTATACTCAAAAGCAACAGATTGTAAAGAAGTGGTATATGTTGTCCCGCCTTAACAGGTGCAACAAACCCACAGGCGAGCCAAAGATGTCAATCAAGCCAGAATGTACACATTCAAATGGTCTATCTAATATGTTGGTATTATTATGTTACCAACCATTTTAATAATGCAAAACGCCTGTATGTAGAGGGGCTTTATCATCATACTGTATATACTGTACCAACTGTCAATTCAACATGCCATTCCAGTTAAATGACAAAAGACTCTCACATAGATATATAGTTATAGTGGACACTTCGAACACAGCCCTGGACTAGGCACTAGGACACATAATGGCCAATCCACTACATAGAGGACCCTTCAAACACATCTGTGATAGGACATTAAAATAGCTGATCCACTACATAGAGGACCCTTCAAACACATCTGTGATAGGACACATAATAGCAGATCCACTACATAGAGGACCCTTCAAACACATCCCTAATAGGACATTAAAATAGCTGATCCACTACATAGAGGATCCTTCAAACACATCCCTAGTAGGACACAAAATGGCCGATCCACTACATAGAGGATCCTTCAAACACATCTGTGATAGGACACATAATGGCCAATCCACTACATAGAGGACCCTTCAAACACATCTGTGATAGGACATTAAAATAGCTGATCCACTACATAGAGGACCCTTCAAACACATCTGTGATAGGACACATAATGGCTGATCCACTACATAGAGGACCCTTCAAACACATCTGTGATAGGACATTAAAATAGCAGATCCACTACAGAGGACCCTTCAAACACATCCCTAATAGGACATTAAAATAGCTGATCCCCTACATAGAGGATCCTTCAAACACATCCCTAATGGGACACAAAATGGCCAATCCACTACATAGAGGACCCTTCAAACACATCCCCAATAGGACACAAAATGGCCTATCCACTACATAGGGGATCCTTCAAACACATCTGTAAGAATTCATTCTGAATTAATGTCTAATCTAACCTGCGATACTGCTTTGAACCCATTGCACCGCTTGCAGGCAATGGGTCGCAGTTGTGCTGCACGCTACACAGCAAGTGATCCTTAAGACGGAAACAGAGTGGGAGGTCATGTTGAACATGGATGACTGTACTTTTGCTTGTCATTTGAGGATCACAAAACAACAGTTTGAGAGAACGGCCTGCACAGTGAGCACAGTCGGGGAAAGACGCCTGGGTCTGTTACCAAGAAGGTGGTACATGGCAAATCAAAACAGCTTCAGGGAGATGTCTGACAAGTTCGATGTGTCACAGAATCATTCTTTAAGTGCTCACCATCATTTCGGGCATGGGGCCAACTTTTATCTCTTGGCCAAATGGGTGTGAGAAAACTGTTTCTGCTGCTGCCTTCCACCGCCTCTGTGGCCTTGATGGGGCATTTACTTACGGCCATTGCTCTTCGCAGCCATCTTGCTTTCTGGACTCGGGGTCCTCTGAGTTTGACCGGGCTGACGAGTAGGAATTCCAGTAGGACACGGGAAGCGTTTCATTTGGCGCTTAGGGTCTCGGAACTCGGAAAACAACTGGGAAAACGAGCTCCGAGTACAGATGGACCGCACCATAAGCACTATAGGGCACAACATAATGCCAGCTGAGACTCACATTGGACGTCAGGGGCGTCCGCGGTCTCGTCAAAGTCGTCCTCCCGGTCCAGTTCGGAGTACATGTCGAGCGAGCGGCGGTGCGCGAGCGTCAGCACGTCCTGCAGGATGTCCATCTTCCTCAGCACGCGGCACAGGCCGTGGACGCGCATGGCCTCCTCGTGCCGCATCACCGCCCTCCGCAGGTGGGCCTTGCCTGGACCAGAGCCATGTAGAAGAGAGAGTCGCGTCAACTCCGTGTCAATGCTGTCATTGATCACACATTGGTAACATTCAAAGGGATTTATTCTCACACTAAAGGTGAACTCCTCGATTACGTCCCCTCTAAAAGCCAAACTACTGCTCCACCTATTGGAAACACACATGGCCACCAATGTGTGTGTGACTAATAGGTAGCACCAGAGCCATGTAGAAGAGAGTTATGTCAATTCTGTTCACTCAAATGGACCCGGTTTTTTTTTTTGTTCCTCACAGCAATGGCGGATGAACATAACATATTTTTAAATTTGAAAACAAAACAATAAACAGCAAAGCAGTGTTTAGTGAATTTAAACAATTAGATTGTTCATTCACAAAAAGGTAAAATAGACATTTAAAAAATCCTATTGAATGCATCGTTATTTGCCAATGCTCAACCTTGACATGACTGGGATAACTTTGTAGCTAGCTAGCTACCTAGCTTGCGTCTTTCCTCTGGGTCTCGCATAATCTGATTGAGGGGAGGTCCTGCAGGAGCGCTGACGTGCAATTGAAGGAAAACCTTCTCAGCTTCTTCGTTAGCCTCTTCCTCCTTTGACAGCTCTACACACACACACACACACCATCATTGCTTGTTGAACACAATAGTTCATAAATGTGTGATATCTGTAGGATGCTGTTGTTGTTAACATGGTTTTTGGATATTGTTTTTTATATCGCCCAAGTTGCTCTGATAGCCAATAAGAACATGACACTTGAGAGGTGGTGCAAGCTTATCTTAGGAAAAGGCAAGTCATTATTTATGCGATTAATTAGATTAATCACAAAGCATGTAATTAATTAGATTCATTTTTTTAAATCGCTTGACAGGCCTAATTTTAACTCATCAAAACAAACACACCTCTCCCCTCATTGCCCTAAACCCCCCCACACTATCCCAGCCAGGGCTGGGATAGTGTGGCATTGTGGTCTCATTTACAATCTCATTTACAATCTATTTTACAATCGCGCGCCATGCTCTCACTAACCTGTGTGGTCGCAGAGCGCCACGGCCGCGTGGTAATGGGAGAGTGCGCGGAAGTGCTCCGTCTTCACCTGGACCACGGACGCCCAGGAGAAGGGCACGTACTCCCTCACCAGGGGCTGAGACATCGTCTGCTGCACACGGCCGTACATGTCCGACACCTGCGGGGGGCGCCAGACAGGCACACATCTTGGCTGAGACTAGGGATGTTCCTAATGGCTAATTTTCCTGTTATATAAACAACCTTTTAAACTTTGACTACTCGACTAGTAGTCTATTTAAAAATAGAAAAAAACTCAGAAGAGCGTTAGTTAATTATAGCTTACCGTAATTCCATAGCTAGTTTAGACTAGCAAAATGCCTATTTAGCCCAACTTAAACAAAAATGAACAAACATCACAACTTCAAATATTGTATTTTTAACAATATTTAACCTACCATAGTTTGATAAGCAACCGGTGGCTATTCAACACACGGAAGTATCTGCTCTCTCATTTGATAATGTACGACGCTGCGCTGCAAATTTCAACTCCGAGTCGTCTACAGCGAGCGGAACTAGTGGCAACAAAGTTTTGCCGCTGTGAGAGTTGTCCCACCTCCCTCGCCACGAGGTACGCATGGAAATCAGGCTCTTCCAACTCCACTTGCAGCGTCAACAGATTGTTTTGTGTGTTTCTGAGGCAGGGAGAGACTGGCTGAGGCACTACTTTAAAAACCATCATGTTCTATATCCAGCTTTCATGTTGACGCATTCAGGTCACCGTTATCTGGCACCTCGGAGGAGAACTAACCATTATTCTAAATATTTTATCCCATCGGCTATAACATTATTAAACTCAGACTGTAATCACTTTAAATGATTGGAAGGTTTTTGTATATTTAATTAAATAATGTATTTACATTTGTAAAGGTAAAGGTGAATGGTATCTAAAGGCAGGTAAAGGTGAATGCTAGCTAAAGGTGAATGGTAGCTAAAGGCAGGTAAAGGTGAATGCTAGCTAAATGTGAATGGTAGCTAAAGGCAGGTAAAGGTGAATGCTAGCTAAAGGTGAATGGTAGCTAAAGGCAGGTAAAGGTGAATGCTAGCTAAAGGCAGGTAAAGGTGAATGCTAGCTAAAGGCAGGTAAAGGTGAATGCTAGCTAAATGCTCTGCTCACCCGCGCGGCCTCTTGTGCCAGGCGGAGCTGCGAGGTGAATGACGATGCACCCCGCGTTGCCAAGGAGACGCCTTCGAACACACACTCCTGCACCTGGGCCACCATCAGGTGCACCAACATGCACAGCGACGGGTCGCTCATGTCAAGGCTGGGGGCGTTGGAGAAGTTGTTCTTCAGGAAGTTGAACGCACCTGGATCACACACACACACATGCACACATACACACACACACGCACGCACACAGGCACGCACGCACATGCACACACACACACACACAAACACACAATATACAATATACTGTAAGCTTTCTATAATATTTTTAGATGATATGCAGTATATGTTCTAAAATATTTATACAATATACAGTATATATTCTATTTGTTTGTACAATATAGTATTCTATGTTTTTTCATACAATATATTGTATGCTTTATACAACATGTTTATAGAATATATTGCATGTTATATATGTTTATTCAATATAGTATATGTTTACATATATATAATATACTGTATATGTTCTATATGTTTATACAATATAATCTGTTACAATATAGTAAATGTTCTATAATACATGTGTATAATATACTGTACAGTAAATGTTCGATAATACAATTATATAATATACTGTACAGTAAATGTTCTATAATACATGTGTATACAATACATGCTCCATCCATAATACCTGCTGCTCTCTGGAAGGCGTCCACAGCTTGATCTATGCCGGCAGAGGTGGAGCGGTCCTGTCGCGCTCCTATCTGGGTGTAGAGGGCCCCCAGGTTAAACAGCACACTGCCCTTCTCAAAGGCCAGGGCTCGCTGGGAGGAGGGCACGCCTGTTAGCGAGTCATACCTGGAGCAGACAGACAGACAGACAGACAGGTGCACGTACATACTTGTTAAGCCCGCTGCACACTGCACGCAGAAGAGTCAGATTTCTCCCCATTGCAAGGTTTCTTTCCAGAGACATTATATAGAGGAGACAGACCGCTTACAGTAGTGCTGGACGATGTGGCCAAAATTTATATCACAATATACTTAATAATTACGGTCAATACGGTATAATTCCGATATCGATATGAACAATAAAAGCCTCCGAATATTTGCACCACACAACGAAGTACTTCTGAAAAAAGCATTTGCCAAGTCTATGAAACCTCCTATGAAACTATAATATTTTAGAAATTAAAAACACACAAATGAATGTTCACCTTTTAACAAGTGTCAGTAACATTCTGGTGTGCGTGTGACTAAGTACTGTGGTCCAATGAATTAGACGTTCCACAGAAGACATTACTTACAGACTGTGTAAAATGATTGGGCACCTACAAACAGCCCATACTGCTTTGCACTGGCTGACGGGCAAGTCGTAGTTTCTATTCTGTTCACCTTGAATACAGCTGGCAGGGTTGCACTGATTTTATTTCCAAGGAGCACACATGCTCCTAAGTTAAAACAATTAGGAGCGCAGACAAAAAAAATTAAGAGTACAGCCAAAAATATGGGAGCAAAGTCAAAATTCAAACCAAGTATAACCAAAAATGGTCTATACCGTCTACGGTCTATACCGTAATTGCACAAACACGCAGCACCATTTTAAATCTGTCTGGCGGCGTGATCGCACATTCACCTCTAACCATATGAGCCCGTCATTCTAACCATACGAGCATGTATCGTTCGCCGGCATTTTTTCCACCAGTTTTG
>JAODOY010000013.1:1911921-1941360 GCA_025399855.1 Forbesichthys papilliferus | reverse complement strand
TCTCTCTCTGTCTCTCTCTCTCTCTCTCTCTCTCTCTCTCTCTCTCTCTCTCTCTCTCTCTCTCTCTCTCTCTCTCTTCCCCTTCCGTCTTTGTACAATATTTTTAAAAGAATGTAAATGATTCGCATGAGAACGCTTCAGACTTTGATAATAGCTGAAGACGTAACCTTTCTCACGAACCGTGTGCTGTCTTTCACGGTTAACAGCGCTACAGTGCTTAGATGCGGACACTGGAGGGGGTAGGTTAAATGTGTGGCCTGCGCTTTGGTGTCGCCCGGCAAATGTCACCAGATAAGGGGGCTCCTGCTTGGTTCAGGCAGGTTTGCATAAATGAATCTAGAAATACTGGTTATGCAGCGATCATAGAATTGTGTGACGATACAGCGTTAATGACTAATTCAGTGTCATTTATGTCTTGTTGATAGGTTAAACTACCTTCTATAAAGTTGAATTACAAATTCGGGGCAAGCATTTGCAACAACAACACATTTGTACATATAGTAAATTGCCATTAATATATTTATAGGGGTAGCACCCTTAGCATTGCTGAGGTAGACCTGCGTCGCATGAGGAATCGCAGACAAACAGTTAGTCTATTAAACACACGAGTGTTTTTGTCCTTCTTCCCATCTCCAGGATATTTCCTCAGAGTGACGAGATGCATTAGGAGCCAGGAGGAAGAGTAATTTCGGTGTCACATCTCTTTAGCTCGACCCCGCTGACATTCAGCAAGATGAGGGCGTCTTCACACACACACACACACACACACACATACACATACACACACACACACACACACACACACACACACACACACACATAATAATCACATTTCCTTTTTTTTTCAAATGGCATCCTACAACATCTCTGCCAACAATCCACAATTCTTCATTCCCTATTGTGGTGCTCTGTGGCCGTGGCATCTCTGGCGGTGACAGAGTGATTTCAGAGGCTGTATCAATAGTTACATCACCCCTCTGGCCCTAGCTTTTCCCACTGTTGACACGGCAGCACTCAGAAAGAGCCAGGTCTGACAACCCCATTGGCAGGAGACCATGCACTGTGTGGCAGTTATGCGATGCACTGATAGATTTAAATAGCAAAGCCTAGAAGGGCAGGCTTTAGTGGAAGGCCCACTCAGGGAGCAATATGTTCTATCTGGCCATTTGGGGCACAGCTAAGGCAGGTGGAACAAAATACCGGGGACGTATTGGGGCGTGTACACCTGCTTCGTCCAATTGCATGCTCTCGATTTACAGTATAACCAGTATGTCTTCTCATAACTGAGAGACACAGTAGGGATTAAGTAAGTAGGGAATAGGATGCTTACAAGTATGATGCTGGGACTCAAACCCATAAGCTTTGGGTTTGTGCCTGAACATGGCAAGCACCCTTGGCAAAATTCAACTTTGTAAAATGACTATTGATATCATTTCTTCAACATTACCACTTTATGTTGGAGTGCCCTGCGTGGCTTTACGCATGACCGCATCTGAATAGAAGTAAATAGAGTTGTAGAAAACATGCTCAATCATACTGTAGTTTTCTAATTCCCATCACTTAATGTGTGTCAAAGTGCATTGCTAATACGCTCCGTCATTAAATTGACAATTCTTGACTGCACAGCGACAGCCCAAACGAGATTTTCCCATGGTGTCATGTTTACATTTTCAAACAGACTTGTGATTCTTCGCATTGTAAAAAAAAAGGCAAGGAGAACAAAACACTTGTGGTAAAACCATGTTCTCAAGACATTCTGTCACATTCTCGTCTTTTCTACAGATGTCATGACGTGAATGTGGCGTAAATGCCTTAAAACCCTTTGACATAACGTGCCGTGTCCAGAGACCCCTCGCTTCTGAATAATGGATCTGCAGTATGTTAAGAACATCTGTTTTCATGCAAATGTTCATCTTCAAGACCTGGTATTCAGTATATGCAGGCTTTTTAACTACGTTAAATTTAGTATTAGATTTTACACTGATTGACCAATCAATTGTCTTGGAATTTAAACTAAAGCAAAGTGATTGGCAGACAGGGAAAATAGCCCACAGCACCACGTTACATTCTTCCAGCCTGTGCTCTTCATATTTAATTCAGAGGTTGTGTGTTTCTTTATGATTGCAACATCTGTTGGATCCTAGTGCCAGCTCCCCCCGTCAGCCACCCTCTGTTCAATAATTCTCGTCCTGACCCCAAACAGCCCCTGACATCACAGCACCGGCTGCTCGACAAACTTCACATGGGAATCCACCCAAAGGGACAGACAGGTACCTGCTAACCAACGTTTGCCTCCAAAAGGTAAATCAACACAATCAAAGTTTTCGTTGTGATTGAGCAAGTGAAGCCCATTCAAAGTGTTACAGTCAAATAAGACTCCTCCTAGAACGATTTGTGTACTGCTCATGGTGAATAAAAATGTCTTCACTTTAGAAGACAAAATGCAGTTTCATTTTCAGTAGTCTTCAACTTAATTAATGAATAGACAACAGCATTGAAATAATTTCTCCATAGAAACAAAGTATTTGCTGTGCTATCGACTGGTTATAGGAAGTTTGGCTTCAATTAATATACAGCCATTAGGGCTAATCATTTTTTTGTCAAACAATATAAGATTTCATACAAGGATTAATATTGTTATTTTTTAAAATATTGGTAACATAATTAAAGACATTTAATCAACAGTAAACATACACTTGATATTATACAGTATATACATTTTTTAAGAACTTTTTAGTACAACCTTGTGAGCCTCCCTGGTGTTTGAAAAGGCGTTTTGGCTCACAACCCCGTTTGTCTGCTGAACATGGGTTCCTTCTCCCTTTTTTTAAAGTTTAAGATCTACAATAACGCATTGAAGCTAATCTAAAAGCTAATTCTACTAAGCATTCAAGATTTTATCTACCAATGTCAAGCTCAATGTGTGTTTGTGATTGTCATTTTGCCAAAAATGTTTGATTAATAACTTGCTGTTTGCTAACTGTTTCATTATTACACCTAGCTGTTTCCATCGGCGCTCTAGCTGATGTGAAATGCTCTGATTGGCTGAGATTAAGGTGTATTAGCACCACCTTTCTGACAAACTCTTTGAAATGAGGGTTTCCAGACTAATGCTCGTGGCAAAGTCAAACTGGAGCTCACAAGATCTCAAGCTTGATTTCTACATTGTCAGAAATCTATATTTAATTTCTTTGGTTATGTCAGCCTGCTCAGATTTGTCTCACAAGCGGCAGTTAAATGATATGAAAACTTGAAATTAATAAATACATGTATTAATGAATTAATAAAGCTGACTTGTTGACTCTCGATCAGAACTCCATAACATTACGTCTGTTTACCAACATTATCTATAAAATGAGGCTAGTGGATCTCAGAAGCCGTCACCCAGTTAGTTTGGTTGTCACTGCCTAGTCCTCATTGTCAGAGGTGTTGAAGGTGACAGGGTCTGTAAACAGCTGCTGCCCACTGACCTCAGAGCGCATGGCGGAGGAGCCAGATGTTCTGATGACCTTGTAACCTTGGGTCTGGCCAAGGTGTCCGTCACAGAGATGGCGACTGGTAGCGTAAAGTGTTCTGGTGGCAGAACCGTGTTGGTCCCCTCAAGCTGGAGGCACCGGGGGATGAGGGGAGGAAAAGGGCTAGATGGAAAGATCCAGAGAGAGAGAGAGAGAGAGAGAGAGAGAGAGGGTATGGGGGGAAGGGGGGTTAGGACTGGTCATCAAAGCTGTTGTCACAGATGTTGGGATCAGCACAATACTCTGCCAGAAGCCATCACGTCAAAGCTAAGTTACCCAACGAGCAAGAACAACTGCAGGCCCTGCCATTTTGAATCCAGCTCAGAATTCAACAGCTGTTTCTTGAGCGAATGCAGATGTAAAATAATGATAATTATGTCTACTCAGAGATGGTGCTTAGAAAACATTATGCCTGGACCACACCTTGTGCACGGGAGCTAGCTCTGCATTGCCATGGTCACATGGTCATTTTACGAAAACAGGAAGCAGAAAATCGTAGCAAAATGTGTGCTTTCTGTTTTACTTTGTGTTTGTAAAAACAACTTTTTATAATATACAGTATAAACAGTATATTATTTCAAGTACCAGCCAGGCAGGTATATCACATGTTTGTCTTATCTAGGGTTCCCCATTTTACTGTAGCCTATTTCACATGATCCTTCATAAAATTGTAACATAACCACCATTGACTTAATATATTCTGTCATAGACAAGCAATTTATCTACGAAACATGCATCTATTGTGTAGCAATAGCACCAACATCATTCCTCCTCAAATCAACACCCGGGCTTGTCTGTTCTGGCATCAGAACATTTTCACATTTTGACTGTCTTGGCTCCCAGCATCTTCACTCAGCTCAGAGAACGTCTTTGTGCCAAGGCCACAGCCCATGGCGTTTTTCCTAGTGACAGATGAGCATGTCAACATGTTTGTGTGCGTGTGTGTTTTTGAGTAAGATCAAGCTAAAATGAGATTGAGGGAGAGAGAGAGAGAGAGAGAGAGAGAGAGAGAGAGAGAGAGAGAGCGTATTAAAGAGAGAATTTGCAGTATGTTTGTATTTGTGTGTCTGTATGTGGGGTCACAAGACACCGTGGGTTTGCTAACAGTGTTCAGATGGATGGAGCTTCCAGGTTATGGATTCAGAGTTTTGCAAACACCTTTGGATAAACTGCAAACATATCAATGTGACACACAGCACTGAATCAGAACACTGTGAAATCAGCACTGCACATCGTAAATATCATTTTGATTACTGTAACATTGCTATGTTGAATAGGGGAATGATTCGAAGCATAATAGTTGGTGTAAAAAGAAAAATACTTTCATTCATAGACGAGGAAATACTGTAAGAGGAAACATGCATGATGCATGTAGGCTACTAAATAAAATGACACGTTACTACACAGATTTTCATGTCTTTATCTTCATTATCTGTTACTAAAACAGATTTCAGAATGTTCATAAGGGACGGCCTATTCTTTGTGGTACTAGAAGTGCGGCATGTGGATCTAAATCTGTCCAGCCTGTTTCAGGGCCTATAGGCATATAGGCCAGCTCAGCTGTAGCAGGCAGATTGTGTGAACAGCCGACTCCGAGCATCTCTCCACAGGCCACACCAAGGTGTCTAATCCAGGAAGCGCTGTAAAGGCAAACCCTGTGGGCTCCTAAATACGCTCCACAGAATACCTCCCAAGCGCGTTGTAGAGCAGAGGCAACCGAAAACGGAAAGTAGTTTTACAGGGACGGACCCAGGCCAAGTTTTAGCGTGGCTGGGCGGGTGCCATTGCTTGGGCATGTGGCAGTTAGCGAGAGCTGTGAAATTTTTATGATTGTGTATTTTGGTACCGCTCATCTCTCCATGACTGTCCAAAAGAAAAAAAAAGAAAAACACATACTTTACTCCTCTTATATTCACTGTTCTTGATTTTGTTCCAAGCTCACCGTGAATAATGCGGACGCAAATCGTTACGCATTCAAGCATTTCCCATGTCTATATGGTTTGTGTAGGTGGTGAGATTTGTTTCTATTAACCTGCATCATGTAAATATCAGAAAATTAATAAAGTAGGCACAGTCACAAAATGTATTATATACAACTAAAGATGTAAACTGCTGTACAGTATTTCAGTGCCTCTTTCTTCTTCTGTTTTAGATGTTCTTTTATAGATTCAAAGTGGCTAAACATATAACATTTTCATTTGCACATTTCAGCTCTTTACCTGAAGAAATACCGCCGTCTCGACTAGAAGTCAGCCCGCTGTCATAACGGCTGACTGTCCTACGTGTCGTGAGGCGTCGCCAAATGACAGCTCCCAATGTCTGCGAAGATGAAGCCCCGGGAGGAATAACAAGAGGGATCGAAGATTCATACTCCCCAAGTATATCAAAGTGACTCCTGTCAGAATCGTGTCAAAGGGAAGGATGGGGAGCTGTTCATTTGTACAGCTCCTAGGCCAGTGCAAGAAGGAGGATTTTCTTTTTCTGAGGGGGAGAAAAACTGGTTGGGATGGCAAGGCCCGTAAATTATGTCGGGCAACTTATAGAAAAATGATGACGATGGAAATCACCTTGTCAAGATGGAATTTATGACAGCTGAGTCAAAACGGGGCCACTGTGAGGGAAAAGCTTGTACTAGACACGGTAAAGTTGGCGATATCATTTGCAGTGAGGTATCATTTCTTAGAGGTACAGTAAACGAACAATGAATTAAACCACATGCATGTGACACCACCAGCCATTCTTCCATGGTGAAGCACAATTGATTCTTTACCCATATTCCCTCTAAGAAACTATGGCATATCATTTAGAATTATCATATTGTATATCTTTATTATCTAGAGCTGTGCCATGCTATTTTGTAGTTAATAGAGAAACCTCGAAATTCTTAATAAACACGATTATATACATATTCATAGTAATAATTGTTATTTTCTCACTCTCTGAACTTAGACATTCACTTTCAATGCCCAATTTTAAATCGTAACCAGCGTAGAAAGGTCCAGGAACATATATTTAGCATTTATTTACGTATGCATTTTCTATACAAATTGGCCATTTAATTATCTCAAAACCCTTTAAAAAAAAGAGAGCGCATGTACCATTTTGTTCCATCCACACAGACCATGCAATAAGCCTTTTTACTCACAGTGCAGTGCTACAGATACATACATGTACAGTATGGCTTGTGCAGCTATGACAAACTGAGGCTCAGGGCCAAAAGGAATCTAACACAACCAAAATCAACCCAAGGGCTGTACTGTTTGGCCACTTCAGACTACAGCGCAAGCTGGTGTAACCAACGCAACCAGCCATGCATTAGCATTGACCCTCCAGTTAGGAACAGGCTCTTAGGATACTGTCAGCAGAACTTATCATAGCTGCTCTCACACTCGTACACATTAACACACGCACAAACATCGGCTTTTAGATGGATTGCATAGATGCATCTCTCTCACACACATCAAATATAAATGCATGCAGTATGGGTGTACTGTGTTTGCGGGCACTCTACATACACAAATCAATACTGATATGTATATAATAATACAGAAGAGCAAAGGCTTTTCTCAATGGAAAAAATGTTTCGCTCTTTTCTACTGCAAGAGTGGATGACAACATACAGACAGGTTCACAGGTTCGTCCAATCACATACAAGGTATCTTTTTAAAAGCGCTTGCCCTCTTGAAACAGTTTCAAATGGCACATCAGATATCTGATGTGTCAGGTTACCTCCTCCCTACACACACACACACACACACACACACACACAGTCTAGTGCCAATGCTATCACTAGCAAAATATAACGTGCCACTACCCAGGCCACTGAGGCCAGCAAAGCCTCTTGATCCGTGCGAACGTGTGGCGGTCAAGCACAGGGGCTCTTAACACATGCGGCAGGGATATCCCTGAGCGCTGAATAAAAGAGACCAAATCTCCCATTTACAGCCACAGACCACATCCCTTGCCACTTAAGTGTGTGTGTGTGTGTGTGCGTGCGTGCATGTGTGTGTGTGGGAGCGAGCCTAGCATGCAAAGTTCAACAACTGTGAAGAAGGAACCATTAACGAGGACACACAAAGCAATGACCTTGACTGACAAGTGCTCTTCATTCTGGCCATAAACAGCGGTGGGGCCTGATAAGTGTTCATCGGTGCACGGAGTAATGACCTATCTGTCAGTGGCGGTGGGGCTGTGTGAGGTGGTATAAATGGAACATACATAATGTACAGCAATAATACCAGCACGCTCACGGCCTAATGTATTGTCATTATTCTTGGGGACCGCGGTTTTGTTTCCCCCCTTTCTCAAGTCCCTGACTAGTGTCTGAACACGGCGGGGGAAAATGCCTTCCGGACACAATAATTTCCTTCTAATCTCTGTTCCATATTATAATTTTCAGAGGCGGAAAGCGGCTCTGCATTTCTGTCAAGGGCTAAACAGAAAACAGGCCATAACTGACGGTTTTATGTGACTGTATTAACGGACATTCTCAGCTCACCGGTCAATTTGCGATAAGAATTGGGCAAGCAGTACATGTATGTGTGGCTGGTCAGACCAAAATCATCATGGCCTTCAATTAACTATCTTTCCTATCCTAAAAGTCAGTAAAACGTGTTGCAAATAATGATTCAAGTATTGTATGAAGCTTCCATCAACTGTAGCAAACCAAACCAATGTTTAAACCTAGCCTTCTCAATGGACACACAGTATACTGTAATGTTGCCTTCATAGTTCCATTGAGAATTAAATATTGGTTCTATACAAATATTTTATAGAAATATTATAATTATATATTTACCTGAAATTTAACTTGACAGCACAAACACATTAAAGATCAATACAATATGTTTAACACTGCTATCAACAATGTGTTTTTTCTTTCTTCCAAAAGCATATCTTACAGACAGCACCCAAGTACATCAAGTCTGTACACAGGCCTACAGTACCTAGCGCTAAATGAGAGCAGCTAGAACTGAAACCCACGCTAATTGTGAATTTGAGTAATCATCTAACACTGTTAATTAACAGGGACTTCAGCGGCCTCCCACACAAATGCTACTTACAGCCAGCAGGCCTTTCCAAAACCCATCTCTGCTCTACAGGAACAATGATGTACAGTGCTACTACCACGCAACATGTAGCCTACATGTTGTGGAAATGCTGCCTGTTATCATTACGGATATACACCGTGCATTACGCACACTATTGCAGGTCAAATGTCAAATTGCACATTCAGATACAATTTCAGTTTTCTCAATCAGGATGTACCGTATTTCATTTGTGTCTGAACATTACAATCACTAATCTGCTTTAAGATGAGGTAAACTACCGATGAATACATATTTGGTGACTAATGCGTGTGGTGTTGCATGTTCTCCCCAAGGTTTGGGGAAGGGGGGGATTAAGCGTGCCGCCTCGACTGAGAGACAGTAATCTCCCCCGTGGAGGTCAAATCCAACATGGCAGGTCGGTGTCGCTGGAGATTGACAGCCTGGAGACACAGGACTGCCGGGCACACACAAGCCACATTGACAGTTAACACCTCCCAGGCTGGTTGGTTACCAAGCCAACTGTAAGAAGGCCTCTGTCCTCGTAGAGAAGGCAGAAGAACTCTGCGCTGACACAACCTATCTCTAACATATCAAACCATCTCAATCATATGAACATCAAATCCAGGCCATATTTTAGAGAACCCACCTGTGTTTTTCCGTATTCTTGCCATCTGAGCAGCATTGCACTATACTGTATACTACATAGCTTACTGATACCGTGCATAGACCCATGTTGTAACATAACATTTGTTAACATCATCCACAGAAGTTCTTGGTAAAGGTTAGTATTTTTATGAAGCCATAACAAAGGATTAAGGGACTGGTTGTCGTTTTATCTCACCATGGATTTGTTGTGGCCGACAATCACTAACTTGGTTGGTTAGCTTTCAAAGTTGAGCGGAGTAGGAAAGGGCAGCTCAAGGTGATTCCTTAAAAAGCCATTTGATATTTAACTGATAAACTAAAGAAAAAAACTGGGGAAAAAAAGTAAAAAAATAAAGAAAAATATCATCCATAAACTGCTGTTATAAATTGTCTTGTTGTATTATTAATTGTATTATGCCTTTACTCTATTTGCACGGTACATTAAATGCACTACAGTGGACCACTAATTGCATGAAATATGTTATCTCACAGGCGAGTGCTGTTCGCCTTTCATAAACAAAGGCTGACAGATCATGCCCTTAACAGTGACCCTGCTGTGAACATATGCACTAATGCAAGGTCACACTGGACACTGGCCACAGAAAGAGAAAACAGCCATCCAATTTGCCTTGTGAACCTCACGCTGGTTACTGAAGCAATCACATAAGAAAACACAAATTACATTTGCTGCATTTAAAATACTTTTCTTATTGGAACTTAAATAAATGAAATAAACAGCAGTGACTCTAAATTAGTTTTATCAGGGGGTGACAGATTTGATGGGTTTGCTGAGGCAGTGCCACAAAATGTACAATAAATGTCAATAAAGTTTTCTGGTCCCTGCAGTGTTCAGTCAACTGTATCCCCAGATTTCCTACTACAATATAATTATATTATTCATAAACCACAATACCGGCTTGAAAATACATGGTCATTTAAAATGTTTTATTTGTTTTAAAAGTGTTCTTAGCTTCAGATAAGATAAGCAAACTGTGAAACAGTACAATTTGTATAACCTGCTCGCAAAGTGAAAAGACAGAGCACAAAGCCGTTTGTAAATGACCACATGAACTATCTATTAAAGGCAGGGTTAGTCATTTTCGAGAATGCTTGCTAACATTATCGCTCTGCGCGTCCGCGGTGCCAGTCCACACATTGAAACACATTTGAAGCATAGTACTAAGGCTTTGTTGATATGAATGATTTTCGCCAGTTTGCTTATGTTACTATTTACGGCACCAGGGCTGCTTAGAAGTATCAGATTATACGATTATTTTCTTAACACGCACGGTTAAATAGCTAAATGCAAGGTGAAATTAATTAATTCAACAAAACGTGTATTAGCTTACAAATTAGCTTGCAATAGCTGACTATACCTTTGTGTCAGCAGAATTTCAAGACTCCAACTGGAATATCTCACTATTATGAGATATGAGATTATGAGATGTCTACTAATATGTATAGTTAGTTTGCTTATGACTGTAACAAGGCAGAGTGTGGCCAGAGAGGCCAGGGTTAGTGAAGACAGACAGACAGACAGACAGACAGACAGGCATACAGACAGGCAGACAGACAGACAGGCATACAGACAGGCAGACAGACAGACAGGCATACAGACAGGCATACAGACAGACAGACAGACAGACAGACAGGCATACAGACAGGCATACAGACAGGCAGACAGACAGGCAGACAGGCAGCCAGTTAAAGAGGCAGACAGACAGGCAGACAGACAGGCAGACAGACAGACAGGCAGACAGGCATACAGACAGACAGACAGACAGGCATACAGACAGGCATACAGACAGGCAGACAGGCAGCCAGTTAAAGAGGCAGACAGACAGGCAGACAGACAGGCAGACACAGCCTGGTGCAGTTCTCTCATCCTCTGCTTGCCCTTTGTCATGTGGACTCCTCACCCCCAGAGCTGTCAGTGGCTTGTCAGAACCAATCAGAAGATGGCATGCTGTCTGCCAGCCATGTACCAGTTTAGACAGGACGACATCACATTTCTGGCGCTACGTGTCAAGGACCATACGAAAACAGATGTCCTCATTACTGGGTTGCCCGGCCATTAAAACACTCAATATTCTTGCCTTCTGTAGATCAGGGAATTAAATAGTAGAGCAGTACTTTTTAAAGCATGCTCTTAACTCTTTAACAGATACATACTTCTAACTCAATAAAATGACTGCGGTAACAATTTTCTAAACGTTATGTTAAAAAAAGAAATACAAGCCTTAGATAAACTGTAAAAGATTTCCTCACGCTTCAAATCTAGGAAAAGATAGCAAACGTACAGCCATTTGTCAGCGTGCGGACTGGAGTTGTGAAATGGTGACATGCGCGCATGGTGTGTATACATGAGGCCCTCTGAGAGCAGGCATGACAAAAGTAACTTTATCGAATGGGACAGATCAACGCTTGTCTGACTGACTTAATCTGTTTGATTGAGCAACAGGACGCCTTCGGCTTCACAAGTCCTTCAAAGGCCTCGCATTCTGCAAGTGTGAAAAAAGGGGGAAAAAATAGGAAACCAGACACGGAGAATATCCCCCCACTGATCTACCCTTTCCACTGCAGTGGACACACACACACACACACACACACACACACACACACACATGCAATAGCTTGGGAAGGGTTTATTTATTAGCTTTAAACATCTTTATTCATTGGCCCACCACCCAAGTCATTTCACTTCAGCGGATTCCTACAAAAGAACTCCAGCCTGGAGAATCTGTCGACTGTCGGCCACATTGACGGGGATGAGGGAGGGGGCGGTTTAGCCCCAACCATCCACGACCAAGCCCCAACCGTTGCAGCGCCGTGAAAGGACTGGGTTGGGAGAGAGGTTTTAAACCCCCTTCCCATGACAATACCGCTGCCAATGCACTTTCCCCCTGGACTCAAAGACAGGGGACATTACACAGCCATACATTAATTTGCCCACGCTTCACAACCTTTTTATTACGAGAGGTTTTGGTAGGGGGGGAGGAGGGGTCTCTGTGCACTCCTCCCACTGTCTTTCAACGGGCCGTGCCGGCACAAAGCCGGCCTCTGCCGCCATTGTGATTAATCTGAATTTTATTTAGACTTCCATATGCTTCCCCGGCATCTTTCCATTTAGTTTTTAAAGAGCCGTCACTGATGCGACGCCTCTCTCGGCCCGTTAGCCATCAAAAGAAGGGGCCGTTCCATCAGCGCACAGCCTATTGTGCGCCTTTTAAGGTGAGGAGGCCGGCAGACGTGTGGGCTCATGAAAGACTGCTTCGGCAGTCTATTGGTGGCAGCCGTTCCTCCCAAAGGGAAATGAAGCGTCCGCACCTAATGCGACAACACTCAGTGATCACATCGTCACTGACTACGCTATGCTGTAGCCAGAGAGACCTCGTTAAATAAAACAGTAGCGGCGCCTAACTTTATTCCAGCTCACAGGGAACAGAGGGCTCTGTCTCGGAGCCGCCATGGACTTCCATGGGATACGTTCTCCTCTCTTGCACGTAATGCAGCTTAAACCAACCTCCTGGACACACACACACACACACACACACACACACACACACACACACGGGACTAGAAGCGAAGGCTAGGAGCAGAGAGGCATTAAATAAAGCCCATACCTCAGAGCCAGGAGGAGCAGATCTGTGAGGTTTTCCCGGAGATTCCTCTGAGCTCTACACCTCCCCTCGCAGCAGCCAAGCCCCCCAACCGCCCCCACACCCTTCCACCCAACCCCCTCAGTGACAATTTGTCCAGATCAGAGAGTCGTCATCCCTAACGAGACGTGACTCGTGATGTGACACGCAGAAAGGGGACGGGCTGAGGGGAGCAAGCGAAGGCTGCACTACCACTATGGGTGCCTGTCTGTCTGCCTGCCCGTCTGCCTGTCTGTCTGCCTGTCTGTCTGTCTGCCTGCCTGCCTGCCTGCCTGTCTGCCTGCCTGCCTGCCTGCCTGCCCGGCCGCCCCCCGGAGGCTACAGAAAAGATACGCCACGCTCCAGAATGCCGCATGAGAGCACACAACTGCTTCCTGCTAAGAAACGCTTTACCACCACTCACACATCAATATGCACTTAACATACAGTGTTAACAGAGCATGTTGTAGCTTTATGCAATAAAAGATTCCTTGTCAGTTTAACCACACTTCATTTTGGGATATTTATTTTTTAGATTTAAAAATATAGCAAGCAGGCATGTTGCTTACCAGTATATTCCAGGGGTTTAACAGCATGTCATAGTTAACCGATTCTAACATGCACATTTACTGTAAGCAACAATGCGGGAAATGTAAATCGTTTTTTTCAACTTCTGACCCCAGTTAAATCTATTGTTAGCTTGTGACCCTATTGTGCTCACCCTATTTTCTTCTCAGCTATGTTGTATTACTAAGCCATGCATAAGAAAGAGACCGGCCAACAGTTTTACAGGGACTTGGTTTCATACAATTACATACAATTACATTAAATGAAGTAAACCTCCTTGCCTTCATAAATAAAATGAGCTTTGGTTATTTTAGTGCCATATGGTGGCTCCTTACATTCCGTTCTTTCACGTCAGATGTCAAGTGTTGAAAACGCTCTACATTCAGTTTCATATATTTAGAAACGCCTTTAATATTAGTTGATATTTATTTAAATATATGCGCTCTTATGTGGGCCGCATTCGATCCTGATCTGACGTGTTTTAACTGTGAAATGGCACACATGGACTCAATCAACCCAACCCCCAGCCACACTCCCCTCCAGATAGGTTGCTCCTGTTTCTCACACACACATGCATGCACGCACACACACACACACAGATTGGCTTTCTGTTCTGGTCAAGTGCATTGGCCGGACCAGTTTATGCAATTAGGTCACGCTGGCTAGTATTACACACAGTAGCTGCGGTCACTGTTGGTATTAAATAAAAGAGAAATCTTATTAGAGGAGAGGGTGAAGACGAGGGCAGAGGGAATCATTACATAAAACGAGGCAACACAGTCCACGAGATAAATAAACTAGAGGGAGGGGCGGGAGACGTTAAGTGAAGACGGTGCTTGATAAGAATTAAATTACAGGCCAGGACGGCCTTGTTCACCCAGCGAAGGGCCTTTCATTTGGAAACATGCATTCACACTGGAGGCAGGGCTGCCAGGACAAGATTATGACCTAAGTGTGTAATATTCTAGGAGCCCCCTTCAGACCGCCTTTCTCCTTCAGCTCCGACCCTAACTCCCCCCACCATGAAGCACTCCATGCCCTTGCTTAGGAAGGCCTGGGAGACACTTTCTATCTTAAGGAAACCCACATATAACCCCTTGTTTCTTTTCACTTTCCCTTACCCCCTCTCCTCCAGTGTTTCAACCCCCCCATACGCCCCCTCCCCTTCCCCCCCTTCCCCAGCCCTCTGGCACTCACCCCTGGCACGGCATCCTGACAATCTCACCCACTGAGCTACAGATTGGCCGGCACACAATGCCCTAAATCCTTATCCACCATCACAATACATCACAACTCTCTCCATCTCTCTCTCCTCTCCCTCTCTCTCTCCACTCTCCCCTGTCTCTCTCTCTCTCCTCGCACTCCCTCTCTCTTCTCTCTCCTTGCTCTCTCTCTCCTCTCTCTCTCCTTTATTCTTCTTTGCGTAATGGAGCTGTTTTTACACCTCACCGTTCCGGCGACTCCACGGCGACTGTTGGTCAGACAACGGAGAGAGAGGCCACCTCTGTCTCTCTCTCTCCATCGCCCCTGCGTCGGGCGGCAGAAACCGGGCCGGGGCTCTCAGGAGCCAGCCGCCCGCGCGCTACACAAAGGTTGTGCGCTCCATCATTCAAACCAGGGGCCGCACTGACAGCTGCCTCCGCCACGCTCGCGCTGACAAACGGCCAGAAAAACAGATGGTTTGTGCATTCATGACCAGTTTAGTGGAAGCCCAGGAGTCACTGCCATTCAGTGGGAGGGTTCTTTTTTTGTGTGTCAGCCATTCCATAATAAAGCTTTTCAGTCTGGTAGAAAATTGGAAAACGCGCTTTAAACCCGCGCCTTAATTATTGAGGTCACCGTGGAGGAGAGGGGAGACAGTCTGGGTGACACATGACTGATCTGAAGAAGATGTGCTGCCTCTTTTCATGTTTTTATAAATGCTGCCAACACATTAACATACATTTGTCAGTTGCATCTAAAACCAGATGCAGTGGATTTTGAAAGCCAACAATCCCCTTGCATTGGAAAAAACATTCATCTTCTCAGGTTTAATCAATAATGGCAGTTCAAAATGTATAGTTAATTGAAATATAATATGAAATAATAAAAAAAGATTAGAAAAGGTTTAATTTAATTAATAATTCAGACAGACACGGTAGGACAGTGACTAAAACTGCCAACTAAGAGATTATGGATTTGTTGTTGTAGTTGACACTGTTTGTCAGAGCCCTCGTCCCCACCTGCCAATCAAAGCCCCACACATACAGGCACATCTGCAGCATAATCGATAGCAGATGAATCCGTCCAACCCTCTCTGAATCTTTTATCACCTCCACCCTCTAACAGCCATATGGCGACACTATGGCACTTAAAGTGGGTATAGTGCCAGGCTGCTCAGACCAGGTGTTTCTATCTGGGAACGCAGGGTTTAGCGTTATGGAATCCATGCATTAACAATGATACCCAATGCATTTCAGCTGTGTGCAATTTACGCATTTATTTTACACAATAAAACGCATTTATAAAATGTTTTAAATATCTGAAATAGGCATTTATGCAGTTTAAACCTAAATCAAAAAAGAAAGCTCATATTTAATGACAATAAAACATACAATAAAACAAATTAAATAAATCTAAACATTTGCAAAGGCAAGTAACCACAATAAACCCGTCCGTCATATCAATAAAGAAGAACTTTATTGTCGCTCGATGCAGCGAGGCATAAACCATATAGAGGTTTTGAGAATCATCATCAAGCATTTGGCAACGCATGCCTAAAAAGACATTTCTTATTCCAAGAAGGAGCGTCTAGCATGTTGCACTATATCATACCCAAAAGTGTTGTGACAAATTAGCCAGAGTGCCAGGCTAAATGACACTGACTAAACTAAGTTTGTCTGTTCCTCCATATTAAATGAGTAGCTTGTCCTCCAGTGCTTGCAGACAGAAGCCTAACAATTCCAGGAGAGAGAGAGTCTGGGCAGATTTGAATAAAAGATAAACGCCCAGCCACTCTGCGTCTGTCTCTGCATTGGATAACCATCTGGACGTTCAATATTCCATCCTGTCCGCACTTTAAAAACGACAACGATCGGGGGGAGGTGGGGGGGTTCTTCTGACAGCTCATCATGATGCATCGTCCCAGATGTGGTCACTGACAGAACGCATTTGCAATGGCTTTAAATGTCGCGCATAAGTCAAACTCTGGCTAGAGTGGAGATGAGACGGACTCACTATGGTCCTAACTGCTTCAAGGATCAAGGTGGATACAACTAAATTGGCCTCATTGAGGTCATGAATCCAGACGGTTGTAAATCAATTGTTATTTCTTATGTGGCATTTGAAGAGGTAACACAACATGGACTGGCTGACACTTACACTGTATATTTTCAGTTGTACAGCCTGCTTGAGAATCCATAGAAAGTAATGCTCGCCCAAACACGCTACCAGAAGGGATGGGTTCAATAGGATCTGCAAGTACAAGAATATATTTTTGTAGCTCCAATTCAATGTTACACTGTTAGAAAATAGCAATAACAGCATGCTCAAATACTGTACGTATTTGAAACAAAGAAAACACGAACTTGACATTAAGATCACATGTTGCAGATATAGCAGCTTTAATCCTACTAACACCTTTGTATTATCAGAAGATTAACCATACTAACCTGGACATTTTGATTAGGGCATAATTTACTGTATGTATACAGTAATGTGTCCTTTGCAGTTTGGAAAGATGTGTTATGTTACTGTCAATGAAAACACGCAGGTATTTGACACTGGTGTGTAATCACAGAGCAGAGGCACATGTGAACAACATTCAAATGCCATTTATAATAAGATAAGGACTACACGCCTATCTGTGCTATTATCTGACATAACATGTTGTGATCCCATTCATTTTCATGTTAGCACAACATCATTGCGCTGGATTGGTAAAGACCAATTAACATAATCATTGGGGTCATTAGCATAATTTCCCTGCTAGTGTGTCTGCCATACTTACTGTAATGTATAGCAGGACAGACTCCCGAAATCATGTTACACACATCAGCTAAAATTAACCCGTGCTAGTATTCACAGTGTATATGCACACACTGTATACCCGAGCCATGCAGACATACAGAACCGTAGATAGAGACACATGCATGTAAACACACAGACACACAGAGGCAGCACTGTTTTTACACTTAAGCACTGCCCTCCTCTGACTATACAAGGAAGTGCAACAACCCCAATCTTAACCAAATCAAAACTCACTAAGACGACAACTTCTTAAACGAGTTTTAAAACATTTATATATGGGTGTGTTGGAAACAGGACCCCTCCCTCTCCCGTCAAGTGCCATTTGTCGTTGGACGGCACCCCCCTTAGCAGTAGATGGTACTCACTTCCTCAGAACACGATGTAGGAGGTGTTCAAAGATAGACAACGACAGAAATGGGTTGTTGCTGCCAAACGCATTGCTGTGACACACGCTGTAATTGTGAATACTGAAGTAATTAATGCAGTGATTTGAACATATAAATGTGCAGAAGTGTGAATTTAAAATATATATACCACAATTAAATATCACTAACAACGTGACTATCAGTGTGATCTACTGTCTTTATATAAATCAGGCTAATTTAGAAATAAGTAACTAAGTAATTAATTAATTAATTAATTAATTAATTAAATACATTAATTAAATTAATTAAATTAATTAAATTAATCATTAATTCATATTATTGTTTCATTTCATTACTAAACCCGTATTGATCTTAGTTTAAAAGTGTAAGACGTTAAATATAATGTTAGACTGTAATATAGCTTTGTATTCAAATTCAGAAGCAAGTGAAATGCCATGGCACACAAAGCCAACAGCAGACTCCTTCTCCAGTATTTAGAGACTACAGTTTACAGCCAACCCTGTGAGACTAGTGAATACTGTGCCAGGGGCAACCTGGTACAGTAGCATCTAAGCAAAAGGTGATTAAACTCTCAGGAGACCCTAATCAGCATTCTGGAGTGGCATCACGCATGATATACAGTAGCAGACATGTCAAGGTGATTTCTCACCGCCCAAACCCCAACCCCCACGACCCCCAACCCAACCTCACACCCCTCACCCACCACACACACACACACACACACACACACAAAGCTGCTATGTGCCCGCCCCCTCCCCAATTAATACTCTGCGAGTGAAACCGTGACCTCCAGTGAGCAGCCACGGCCACAGCCAGCCCCGGGTACGAGGCTGTGTGATGGGCCCTGTCTGTCCACTCCTCCCCTTTCACTTACATACTGCACAAGGACAAGAACTGGCATGGAGGGTACCCAGCTATGAATACAGACACCACTAGACCTCTGTACACTGCCACACTGTAACTTCAAAACATAATACATGATACATAAATAAGAAACTGATGTAAAATTGTTTTACTTTTATTAAAGGAAATTTAGTTGTATCAAAATTCACCAACATTGGAAAATATAATTTACACCACACCTGATGAAACATGTAAAACAGACTAAAGAAGTTAGTTCAGAAAAACGATTTACTCATTATTACTTATTCAATTGGTGCGTAAGCAGCAAGATTAAATTAAAACTTTAATGTTTACGTATTACAGACAGTTTAACCCCATATGACCATCCAATGATTACATACATCAAATGTGCTGTGTTGATGAATGATAATCCACCACCACCAACACTAGTCTGAAGGGTCAGAGAAGGGCTACACTTCAGCAAACTAGAAGTCAGGGAGGCAATAATGGCCCTTGTCTATACAGCCACCACACGACTACTGCTTGGTTAGCTGGAAGCTACATTTTGAGACCTCGTGCTCCCCCATTGAATTAAAACGCTATTATCACATCTCAGCGTAGCGAGCAGCCCTATACTGTAACCCCATACAATCCAGATAGATTATCTTAATTGCTCACAAATGGCTACACTGAGTTTTGAGAAGTGTTGCTTCTAATGATAGAAATAAAGGAATTATTGATCATCATAGAGGCCCTTCATATAAATTACATTGTAGTCACTGTTTGAACTGTTGGACTGGACCTACCATTTAAAAATATTACACTGCATAAAACCAAAATCACAACATTTATAATAATTTTTTAAAAAGGTACACTCAGTAATGGACCTTTTGCCAGTAGTAAGCCTGCCACTAAAACTATTTTTGTTGGGCAATATATTGTCCCATAAATAATTGCAATAAACTATATTATTGTCAGAATAATGTAAACAATATTGTTTCGCTATTGTCAATTGTTTGTTATGATTGGTTAAACCAATGTCATTGCTTAAGTATTACTGTAAAAATAAACATTGGCAAACAAATGGCACATTTTCACCTTTATTCTTCCAAACGTAGTTGGATGGAATTACGCAGTCATCTGCAAAAACACCTATTGTTAAAATCTCGAGGGACACATTCACCTGTTGCTGTCTGCTCTGTGTGTGTGTGGGGGGGGTATTGCCTGCTAGGAGGCAGATAAGAGCACAGACGCACACAGCCCACATGGCTAACTTTCTTACATCAATAACACGAGTGTAAATACAATAGGTCATATTATTGCCGTCTGAAACATTCTTGAGGTTATTATGTCTATATATATTGCACGATACGTTGATGTAGTAATTATTGTGACAGGCCTAGTTAGTAGCGAGTTAGCACGCCTGGGGCTGGGTCTGTGTCGGACAGCTGACCCACGTGGCTCTGAGCTGACCATAACATCAGTGACAACTTGATAACATCCATACAACATTGTGTCATTAACAATAATGGGAATAAAGTCAGAAAACAGCAGGATTTAGTTACCTACTAGTGGTTTCAATTTTTCTTTTAAATCAAGTAGGACTAGTCCTACTATAAAAAAAAAGAAGAAAAAAACACAACAATAACTGTATATCACTGGGTCATAGCCATTCCCACAGCCAACGCCTATCTAGAAAATGATATGTATGATAGAAATGATAGTTAATCCTACTGTTAAGATAAAGACATCGCTTTCATTTTAGATTGTTTCATTTCCAATTATTAAGAAATATCGCCGCGAAATGAGAATAAAGGTGATGTGAAACTATTCAGGCAGCAAACGCCTATTTTGTTTTGGACAAAGGGGAGAACATTAGACTACATCAGGTAGACTGTACTGGTACGGTACCGTAAACAAGCTACTACATTCTTGAGGTTTACGATTGACAACTCTTACGGATATGTACAGTAATTACATTACCTTATAACAAATGTGTTAGTTTTGTTTTTCCACATGGCTTCAGGAAACAGAAAAATCTGCTGGCTACATCTGTCAAGGTAGGATATCTGCTGTCTATGATGTCCCATAACAACATTCTTTCAAAATGTTTACAACAAATGTAGGTTTAAATTGAACAGATTTGATGGAGAGACAGTTTAATTGATAATTGTTAATCCGTCACACCACGGCACATAGCAACATCTCGGCCTTCTGATTAGTCAGATTGCCTGTCAATCAAACTCTGGCAAAAGGTCCATTGTCCATGTCGTTGATAAAAAAAGAAGTTTAGTTTTAAACTTTGAAATCGTCCCTCCCATGGTGTTGGTGTTGGAGGGTCTAGAGTATTTTATTTTTAAACAGATGCTTACAGACACAAGGCACACAGGCACAAGGCTTCAAACACAGTTTCACACACACACACACACACACACACACACACAGCGCAAACTTCAACAGACCTTGTGGCAGACCTTGCCGACAAACTGTTGTTTAGGTGGCACATTAATATTCAAAAGGTGACGGTGCCAACAGCACCTTGAGCAGATGTACGCTGGCACACATCAATGGCCTGAGTGGAACACCAGAGCAGAGAGAGAGGGAGAGAGGTATTCTGAGTTAAAGGAAAAAAACATAGAGGTTGAAGTGTCACTGAGAACGTGTAATAGAGGAAGAAAGAAAAAAGGTAAAAGGGTAAAGAGGCGTTTACTTCTTCGGCGTTATCTCAGTGAGGGCAGCCAGGCAGGGCAAGGCTCCCCTGGCACAAACTAAGTGGCTTGCTGGCATATGGTGTAACCTCCATTTGAGTGCTAAAAGCTGGATATTGTTTTTTTGCAGCAGATGTTGGCGGGCACCGCAAAAGCCAGAGCTGACTGGACCGCACAGCTGGGAACGGTGTGTATCTGTGTGTGCGTGTGTTTGACCCACATACAGGGGGAATTATAGTCACCGAGAGCCACAACTTTAATGGAGAATGAAGAGACATAATATGAATTTTGTCCTCATTTTGTCTTGAATCAATCTGGTGTAAAACTCCCTTCTACTGCTCTTCTGAGGCTTATTTGGTTTAATGGACCACACAACGGTCACCTCTTCATAGACATAGGTCAAATTAATATAGTTAGGGCTTTGCATTCTTTACTAGTTATTCATTTTGAAGACATACTGTACTGTACATAAGCTTGGACTCTTTGGATTGGCAGTTGGATAAATGCCTGAGAAATGAATGTTGGTGTGACAGTAACAGACTTTGACCAAATTGGAATGGCTGTTAGTAAAAATAAAAGCTCAATTCAACGTTCTGCTTGTCTCTGAATAGGCAGACATGTCAGAAATTGGAATGAAACTAGTGTTCACACCTAGATTTGGTCTAATGAAAAAGAAACGAGAACACTTAAGAGTTCGGACTGATTTCCCAAATCCAGAAGTGTCCCGTTGCCAAAAATGGACAAATGAAGATTATGCTGAGATTATAATAAGGATGCCAAAGCCATTATCCGGTATACTTTGACAAATGTTGTGCCTTTCTGTGAGCAGATGGGACCTAGAGTTTGGGTGGGAAACAAGCAGAGTATCAGTCACCCAGTTGGCTAGCAAATACCAGGATAAACAGCTAGTAAAGATTAGTCTCCACATAACAGAATATTATCATACTGTGTTATACGGAAATGCAACAACATTCTATAGTACTCGATGATACCAACCGCAAAGAAATAATTCATGCACATATTGTATATGTAGATACTTTAAGGCTGTTTAGTCATACTGTGCTGTAATGCCTGTAGGCTACTGATGTGATGTTAGCCTCTCTGGCCTGTCAATCGGCACCAACCTGCTTCACGCAAAGAGGAGCACTTTGGCTTGGGACACTTAATTATGAAAGTGTTCACCGCCGTATGTCTCCAGCTGGGGCTGGGACAACAAACTGACCACAGGCTTCAATGAAGCCTGTCCCCCCTTGTGAAAAGCATTAGAATGGGCTGTTACTCTGTGGGGTCGAGCAGGGCTCACACACTACTTAAAAAGTCATTTAGAGAATTAAGCTGCCCCCGTGTAAAGCCTGGGAGCAGGGGAATAAAACAAGATGTGAAATAAAACAACACACACAAGACAAGCACTGCCTGCTAACTTTGTGTTCAGGTGCTGAATTGGCTTAAGACCAGGGTTGGCTAATACTGGTTTCTCTTAAAGGTATAGTCAGTTGAAAACTGTTTTATTTAAGAAAGCTTTTATTTAGACTGTAAGGTGGTGAGGCTGGTCTGACATGTATTTCTGTTTGTTTGTGTGCATTTGTTTGGTTATTTATTTGTGTCATGTGCTGTCTTGTATTTCATATTGCTGTTTATTTCCCTACAATTGTGAAGCACTTTGTGATTTTTATCTGTGAAATGTGCGATATAAATACATTTTATTTACTTACTTACAGTCATTCTGGAGAAAATGTGTTTATATTTTATCAATCAAAACAAAAGCATCTCTCTCTACAATGCCATATGGTGCTCCTTTAGAAGCTCCGCCCCACACACTAGAAAGGCATTGCAAAGGCTAGGATGTCTTTCCCACTTTGTTTGTGTTTGCATGTAGAGAGCCAGGTCTGTGTAAAAAGAAACACAAAAGTACCTTTTCAGCATGCACTCAGAAAGGGCAGCTAGTGAGGAGATATCGCTGAATTTGACAAAAAGTGTATTCGCTTACAATCGTGACTGTACCTTTATGAGTCGCTGCTAATTAATGTAGGTTTGTGCTGATAACGTAAGGCCTTGTGGAGATGGTTAAAGAGGCTCGCTAGTGGCTGGTCCCCCGAGACGTGTTTAGCACAGCGCACCAAGGCTGCCTGTCGACGACTCACCCACGCTCATTCCCTCAATGAGAAAACCGGATTTTTACATATTTACAATGCAGATGTCCTATTTGTAGTGTGTCCCTGAACACAGCAAAAGAAAGAAATCATGTGCACAAGTCTGATTGATGGTGACCGTGTGTGTATGTGTGTGTGTGTGTGTGTGTGTGTGTGCGTGCGTGTGTGTGTGTTTGGACAGATGAGAAAGCCAGCCATTGATCAATGTACAAGGACTCTGCTAATTAACACGACCGTCTTTGATTACTTCTTACCCGGCATTATTTTATTCTAGAAATGCATGGACATTTTGACTATGAATGTCAGTAGCAGTTCTTTAACATTCACAGACAGAGTGTTGTAGTATCAAAGGCAGGGTTATTTATTCTAGAGAACGCTTGCTAACTTCGAGTTCGAATCAAAACAATATCCTTCCGCAGGACCGCCTCTCACATTGAAACGCACTGTGAAGCAAAGCGTAGTACTCTGGTAGTAGTATGGCATTCTTGTTGCGAGCGGTGTTCACCGCTTGAACAGACAGGTGAACAGACAGGTGTCCAAACTGTTGTCTGTGTTTGTGAAAGTTAACGTATTTCTGTTTGTTCATTTGATCATTGTAAGCTAAATACACATTTAGTCAATTCACCAAAAGTCTCCTCACGGTTTGCTAGCTATCTTACCGTTCTGTGCGTTCTGGAAAAAAATATCCGGTACATCAACACAGCCCTGGCTCTGTAAACAGAAGAACAAACAATGACAACAATGTCCTAGCCTTCGCAATGTGTTTTCAATGTGTTGGGCTGATCTTCCAATTCCATACAGCCTAGTCACGTTGTCACGTGACATCTTCCCATATGAGCGCATGCTGTGGCAGCGTGAGGTTGCTCTATGGATCCGGTCCTATGCTGATGCACTGTGGCAGTGTTACGAGTGACAGGCTAATCCCTAAGATACTGCGTGAGTCAGCGCCGTCCGTCCTTCCATCTCCTCAACGGGCTTCAGCCCTCACGCCGCACATCAGCCTGACTTTGATGGACACATGGTCCCCCCCACGCTTGGCAGGACGTTCTTTTGAGGAAGTGGAACACATACCAAGAAAGAAGCAACAAGGGTCGACTCGACACATCCCCAACTGTCCCCAAACCCCCCCCCCCCCACACACACACACACACACGCACACGCACACGCACACACCCACATACATAGATAAAACTGCTGATGTTTTTCATGATGCAGGATCAGATCAAGATCAGAGGTGGACTGACGTTCTGAATGATGACATTTGAAATGGATTGTACTGAACAAACTGTTAGCCTAGATAAACTGCCTGAACAGACTCTCACGGGCCGAGTTACTGTACCAACCTAATTAATAAAGTAATTAATTCCTCCAGTTATAGCTACTGTAGTTTAGAGCCCAAGCCCATATCCCCTATAGTAAACAGTTTTCACAATGTTAAATACAGCGTTAGACAGTAGATTAGCTCTGTGGTTGTGGGCTTTGCATTGGGATTAACCTTTTAATCACTCTAATCATTACATTTCATCACGTAGCTGACCATTTTCCAATCCAAAGCCATTTACAATGAGTACAGTTACAGTACATGGGGTAGATACTTGGGGTTAATCATCTTTCTCTAAACTCCATGGCCCAAGACATTCCAGCTGTCAAACATCTAGACCCCTAGACTATCACGCTGTTTGAAATAAAATGATCACATTATTATACGGATCACTTTTGGGTGTAATACACCTTTATAAAAGCACAAGTACTACAGCATGGGTGTGGCGCGGTAGAGCGGGGTGGCACATTTTCCAGAAGTCGCTGGTTCGAGTCCTGGTAAAATGTAAGTTGTCCTTGAGCAAGACACCCAACCCTAAAGACCCAGGCATATACTTTCAGCATCCGCGGAACACAGAGGTCTGCAGACTATGCGTGACGTATGTTTTTTCACGCATACTGTCTGCACATCTCCACGCGGACATGTGCGTGTGGACTGCACATGTGCGACAGGCAAAAGCCCACTACAGACGGCAATGGATGTCCTACTGAGCTCTCAAATGAGAGAACATCTAAGTCACACCAAAATAAACCCATAAATGTCCATACCCCATGCCCACAGAGCTACTCCTTTAACTGGACAGTCTTAATTCAGCCTGGGCAACATATTTGACTGAACCAAGGCCTACTCATCCGCCCGCAGACCAAGGAAGTCCTGCAATGCATTACGTCTCTGTCAGTCTGCTCACCCCATTATATCCACTCGGCTGCCCTCGGACTTCAGATATGACGAGCCTTCACCTGAGTTGACAGGTGACTATCCTGAGGTAGCACGGCCCCAACAGGAGAGCCTTAACCTGCCAACTATCTGTCAGCCCCCACCACAACCTGCTCTGTCAAGTCATCGCTTCCACGCCAATCACTGTGACACATCAAATTTGTGTCAGGAAACAGTGTTGCAGATTACAATCTAATACAACGCTGCCCTGAGCCAATGGGACGACTAGGCAATTATTACAGAGACGGAATGGTGATGCAAATGTTGCAGGGCACGTGTAAATAATTATAATATGATATTTCTTGCCCTGGATTCAATGACTTCACTGTGAAATATAGGCGTGAATGCTTAAGGGGAAACATTTAGACCAAGAAGAAAGAAAAAAAAACATGCTGTGGATTTTTACAATGACGCCAAAATTGATCTCATTAAAAAGTCGTCATGTTAGCTTTCCATTATTGGCGAGGAACACTAAAATAGCTCTATTTTTCCGTGTTTTACTTGAAAGGTCTTTTAAGTAATAATCAGACAGTACTGTTATTGTTAGCTAAACCTGGATTATTGGTTTAAATTACAAACTTTCTTGAACAGATAAAGGAATGGGTAAAGGAAGACTCCTCCCTCTAAATGGTATGTGTGTGAAATTGGTAAAGCCTTGTTTAAGATTAGTTCCCATTACTAATGCCAATGAGTTATGCTGCATGCATGTTAGGTTACCCCTGCATTGCCCTTGACGAAGGCTGGCAATGGATCTAGAGAGTCCATCCCTGGAGGATGCATTGTGGCTATGCACTGATCTTAGTAGACTTCTCTAAGGGGATCAATAAAGTTTAACTTAACTTTAACTCTAGGTGACAACATCAGGCTTACGTCTGTCTGGGACTGACAGTTGATCAATATTTGACCATGATTCATTTCTCATGAAACTTTGAAACAGAGATAGTCACAGGCCTTCCATAGACATTTGGTGGCATTTGGTCGCATTATTCCGACCAAGGAATTATTTTAAAACATTTACCATTAATCTTCAGTAGAAAATCTTTATTTTGTTTGTGAAGTATCTAGAGACATCTTTAGTTAAGCCTAGGTTAATGTATTGTATATTGTTCTTTGTGAAATGAACAAAATCCAAAATATACAGTATCTGTTACTGTAATGTCGCCCTCTGATCAGACTGAGATGCATGTGTGTAATAGTAAAGGTTATGCTGACCTAGCCCTAATCGCTGGTTTGGAGCGTTAGGAGGGGGGGGGGGAACAGTATGTGCCATATGGCTAACGATCACAATAATAAATCAAGTTCAGACACCCCATTATAATCTATCTAGGCAATGATGTGCTTTTCCCCATTCGAGGAATGCTGGCCAGTTGTTGTGGCATTCCAAGACCTCATTTTGAAGTGGAGCCTGGCAAAGGGACACGGCAGAGTTTTATGCGGCGGCAGGGATTTTACATGGGACTAATCATGAAGTGTTGATTGATTGACGTTCAGTTATTAGTGGATGTTTCCCCCCGCCCACCCTTATTTAAATGAGTAACCTTTAGGAGGGCTCTGTGTGGCAGCAGTGGCAGATGGGCGGTAATTGTAATGGGGCGGAGGTTGGCTTGAATAAATATCCCATGGCCTGGACTTTAGCTAGACGGTACGAGCTCCAACTAGGCTCCAGGACAGAGCAGAGAAGGTTAAGGCCCGGGGAACCAAAGTCATGGAGTGTTCCTCAGTACGATATGCACTGTAGGGACACAATATACATGAATAAATACATATTCATTTGCACAACAACAGTAAACAGTCCAACCATGATTACATCTCTCATCACAGTCATAAACCACAATTTAGCACCGCAAAGGCATCATGAGTTGACTTCCTGCCAGACTCCCTGTATGATTTTGCATGGATAGCGTTCCTGATTATGCATTCATGCATTTACACAGACCCCAAATAACAAAGGTTGTGGGGTATTTGTTTGGGAAACCTCTACGGAAACAGTCTTAAAAGAGAGAGGGCCTTTGTCTCCCCAGCCAAACTACAGGGAGTACAAAGGCACAAAGGAGTCAGTGGCTTCGAATTGAAACTGTTTAGAGAGAGAGAAATATATACTGTAGTCAGCCAGCCATATAGTCAGACACATGCTGCATACACACAGACACACAGATGAAGACAACAGTAGTGAGAGAGAGAATATACTGTAAGTAAAATGTGCAGACCTTTACTGTAGGTCAGCATCTTAATAATACAGACTACAGGCAAATACTGTAAGTACATAAATAATATGGCATACTATCCTATACAGCTTCAGACCCCACTGCGAGACAGAGATTCAAACAGGCCATCCCCCTCAGTACCTAAATGATCACCTCGACAGCCAGTAGCTTCTTGCTCTTGCAGTGAGTGATTAGTATTATCATTTAAATTATAATTTGGCAGATAATTAAAGTGACCTTGGTTTCTAGTGGTGCATGTGTAAACGGCCGACCAGAGTGCAGTTTCTCTCTCTCTCACTCTCTCCCTCTCTCTCTCTCTCCCTCTCTCTCTATCTCTCTCTCTCTCTCTCGGCCCTTTATAGAATGAAATCACTCCAGTGACAAAAGCACATTAAACAGATGTCACCACCAACTAGCAGGTTGGAGTTTAAGAAGACCAACCTACGGCACCCATTCTGCTCACGTTATAATTTAGTAATTTATGATGAGTTTAAATGCTGTTTTCAGTGTTTTTAATAAAGGGATATATAAAGAGATAACCACATGAAATCATTGGAACTACCCATAAATGGTGAACAGAAAATCTATGACAACATCGTTAAATAGGCAATTGAATTATCTGACAAAGGTTGCAAAATGGCACTAAATTAGTAAGTTACTTAAGATGCTGTTGCTAGATTAGCTGAACTAATCATATATTGTGGGAATGTATCAGCTAAAACATCAAGGGGATATGACATTGATAGAACAACACAGAAAAACTATTTTTACACTTGGCATTTTGTGGTGTCCCTAGGATCTAAAAATAAGCCTATATTGGGTTATATTAGACACCAAGAGCCTAACAGCTAACCATGTTTAAATTGTTTTTGCATATTAAATATCAAAACCTGAAACAACTTATACAGCATGGTAATTGTGTCATTCATGTTTACAAACATGAATCCGGGAACCATCACCTTATCGTGGTGGAGAGGTTTGTGGGTCCCAATGATCCTGAGAGCTGTGTTGTCTGGAGCCTTGTGCTCCTGGTAGGGTCTCCCAAGGCAAAGTGGTCTCAGGGTAGGGGCCAGACAAAGAATGGTTCAGAAGACCCCAATGAAAGATCAATCAAGAGGAGAGGTTACCCTGCCCGGAGGAAACCCGTGGCCCACGTCTGGAGCCAGGCCCAGAGAGAGGGCTCGTTGGCGAGCGCCTGGTGGCTGGGTTTGCCACGCAGCCCAGCCGGGCACAGCCCGAAGAAGCAACCTGGCACCATCCTCCTCTTCATCTTATGGGCCCACCACTTGTGGGAGGAACTATAGGGGTCTGGTGCGCTGTCAAACGGGTGGCAGCGAAGGTCAGGGACCTCGACGGACCAGACCCGGGCGGCAGAGGTTGGTTCTGGGACCGTGGAACGTCACCTCACTGTGGGGGAAGGAGCCAGAACTTGTGCAGGAGGTGGAGCGCTACCATTTAGATCTGGTG
>JAODOY010000013.1:1888815-1898934 GCA_025399855.1 Forbesichthys papilliferus | reverse complement strand
GTGTGTGTGTGTGTGTGTGTGTGTGTGTGTGTGTGTGTGAGAGAGAGAGAGAGAGAGAGAGAGAGAGAGAGAGAGATAGAGAGAGAGAGAGAGAGAGAGAGCTCATAATCCAGGCCTTTCATAATGATTAAAGCCTTCATTAAATTTTCATCCCAACCTGCTGTTTGCTGCTAATGGCCTTTGTGAGGCACACATCCAGACAATAGCCAGTCGGCCATAGAGGAGAGATTTTATCTTTCAACTCAATACAGCCCAGCTCTCTCTCTCTCTCTCTCTCTCTCTCTCTCTCGCTTTCTACACCTCTCAGTTCCTTTTCTTTAATTTGGTCTCGCTCTGCGCGTGTTTGTTTGCGTGTGTGTCTTTGTGTGTGTTTGTGTGTGTGTGTGTGCGTTTCACTGAAGCTCTCCGGGTCAGCCGCTGTGCACTAATGGGATCGAGCAAGACGACACTTCCGCTTATCCCCCCCACCTTCTTGATGACCCACCTCCCCGTTATCTCTCACTCTCTCTCTCTCTCTCTCTCTCTCTCTCTCTCTCTCTCTTTCTCTCTTAGATATCTGCTCTCTCTAAGCTTGCTATAGTACTCTGCTAAGATTGTCCACAATTCAGAAAAATCAGTTTGTCATTCTGGAGAAAACTTGTTGATATTCAAACTCTATCAAAACAAAACACTCCGCAAAGAAGCTCCGCCCCGCAGATTGGAAATGAAAAGGCAAGGATATTGTTGTTGTGTGCGGTCTGCACCACTTTGTTTGTTGGAGCCAGGGATGTGTACTGTAGAAGTTCTGGATTACAGTAAACTAGCAGAGCATGAGGAGATATTAGGAGAATTTCATCAAAGATTATTATTTTACAATGGCTCACTATACCTTTAAATTCTGTACCAGATTAAATATGCTCTTATATTAGCATATTACAGTTAGCATTCAAACACATTTCAGTGAAGGCTATAGAAAAAGCCAGTAATAACAGCCACCTTCTGTGCTCGAGACAGGGACCCACATGGCTGTCAGGGGGTTTGAACCTGTGCCGTAATCTCAGAGCAGTATTTCTATAAACCACCAGATCAAAAGTTCTGACACGGAACGCTCAGTCAATTTCAAAATAATCAAACCCCATCCATTAGCCAGTGTTTGTTGTTTACATTGTGAACAACCCATCAACTACACGTGGTATAGGGGATTTGGTGACCAAACGTGCATCTAATTGAAGAAGATATGTGGAGCCCACAGGAGACATACCATCAGAGCACACCAGAGCTGAGTTACTTAGTAGAAGCTTTCCCTTGTTTGCCTCGGAATTAGCTTGGAGAGCGCATCACACGCATACACACCCAACACACACACACACACTCATTCACAGCCTCTTTCACCCTCCTGCATCAATCTGCTCCCAAGCTGTTCACGCATTTTGGTGAATTTCCCAGGCTAATTCACTGGCACAAGCGAGCACTGGGGCTGATTACTTCACCGTGAACCCAGCCAGTCTGCCCGGCCCCGGCAAAGTGTGCACACTCAAAGCCCAGCCACCTTTCCCTTATTCGTATTTCCTCTAAGAGAAACCGATACCAGCATTGTGGAGTCAAATGTATTTGCTATTAACCGTGGTAAATCAAAGCCACACGCATGCGTATGGATGCAAGCAATGGCCTGGTCCCACATGCTACAATCGCATCCATAATATCTATCTAGAATTAACCGCCAGCGACAAATCCAAAACCTAATTTTAAAGAATATAAATTCTAAATCTATTCTGGCACTCGATCCACTGCAGATTTTCCCCCCCCGTTCTCACTCATAAATTACAGTTCTGGTGCACTGTGCAAATTTTACCAGGCTGTAAGACAGCTGTGCCCCATTAAAATGTGTTATGGTTGCTGATTTCCTACAGCACATGGTCATCGGGCCAAATCTACAAGCCGTAATTAGCGGAGATGAAATGTTTAATTGTGCTTTAATTTTGATAAAATTTATCTGTCACCCGTCCTATAATCAGACATTACGCTTGCAAATCAATGTCAGCAGATTTAGGCAGGGAGACATCCACTAATCTGACAGATTAGGGAATGTTACTGCAGAGGCTAAACAGCTTCCAGATATTTGTCATTATCTTATACATAAAATAATGCTTGTGACTTTGTAACAAAGTAGTGGCACATGGGAGATCATGCAAAAAACGGATCCCTACACACACATGCTTTGTCCAATTGTGTGGGTGCAAGGGATTCGCGACTCTCGATAAAACGTAAAATGATAATAATCTGACGAAGAGTTTAAAAAGTCAATGTCGAAACAGGGGTACAAGATGCAAGGCCTACTTTTACAGTGCAGTTTACCAAACAATGGTGCGTGTACTTAACGTGCATCCCTCTGTGAAGTGACACAAGCATGAGAGCATGTGGGTGATCTTGTTAGAATCGCAGGGAGACAGATGGACGTACGGAGCGCGTGAGTGGGAGAAGGTCAAGATGGGAGAAGCACAAAGCCTCGCAGGCTGCCTGGGACGAGAGTGTGATTTCTCCCAGCTCCGAGGCGCATCGCCCTGCCAAAGCACGGACCCGGGCGGGCTGACACGCTCCTGCCTGTCTGCCTGGGCTGCACAAATCTCCGGGGGATACCGCGGCCCACCGCAGAGCACAGGAGAGGGCCGCTTATTAACCCCTCTTTGGCAGAAGTGGAAGGCCCAGGCAACCCCATGATCAGAGGCTGACTACTGCAAGTAGGGCTGGCCTGAATACGGAGCGTGGACCAGTGTAGGGCAGGCCATTACATTTTTAACATGTGGGTTTATACAAAGAGAGAAGGGATTAATGGGAAAACATGCATGCATAATGCGTTTAAATGGAATACAAGAATCTATATTTACAATCGAATACATACACAATAAATTAATACCCGAATAATTAAGTATTTGGGGCCAGCCATAACTGCAATAAAAGGCAGTATATGGCAACGATGGGCTGCTTAACCAGGCAGACAGCCATGTTCTGCACACTTGCTAAATATGCTCATGAATATGCATCCATTTTACAATTTAATAGCAAAAATGTAGCAGTGAAAACCATAAAATAAAGCTTTACCTTTTAATTAAAACCATACTGTGTAAAGCATGCGTACAGCACAGTAAGCTTATTCCGTACGTTTACCTCAACTACAACACTGTGAATGTTAAAACAACATCAAGCCGTTCAGACACTGGAGTTTTGCATATTTATGACTAATGTTGTCCCGGAGAGAGGCCGTCCCGTCCCCAGGGGCATTATGGGTGATTATTGTCATCTCGGTGCAGTCAGTAATTCACCCACATGCACCGCATAAAACACATTATCGCAAAGGAGATGTGAGGCAGGGCTCCAAGAGCAGCTCTTTCTAATCACAATGGCCAACTGTCACCCTGTGCAGCCGCTCAGCTGCCACGGCATTAAGCAGCAGCGCGGAAGGATTTCGCCGCAAACTTTTAAGTGGATCTGCAGTGGTAGGACATCCTGCATAACATGTGGCACCCGCGATAATTACGGCAGAATTAACACAGGCGGGTTTATGGCCCTTATGCCGCCAGGCGATGGCTGCCAGAGAGACACAGGCCTTGTGTCTGAGCGGCGACACTTCTCACTACAACAACTGTTCCGGGGGAGAGACCACTTTCAGCACAGCCACTCATCCTGCTGAAGGAGAGGGAGTGAATTGAGCAGAGCTACAATGCACTGCCAAATTGACAACATAGAGGAGCCAACGTGATGCTGTTAGTGCTAGAGGTATAAGCATTGACACGGGATTGGTCATTCTCAGTGTGTGGACCAACTTTAAAGCTAAACTAGAAGACCGTACATTAAAGCTATAATAAGGCATGTTAAAATAAATAAAAAACAAATACATAAATTAAATGTAATAACAAATACACTGCAATTGAATGCAAATTAAAAAAGAAAGAGCAGTGCAAAATCAGTATTAGAAGGTAATTCTGTCATGTACGTAAACAGCCTACCATGGAATCAGTTGGATATGATTTAGGGTGAATGGACTAGCACACTATAGCTGGCTTATCAAAGCAATTGGTGTCCTCCACCCCCCACAGAAGAACATTGGTGATTTGCATTTTTAAAACATTGATCTTCCCCCTTATCTGTTTCGTCCCTGACAACAAATGAATCAGATTAGCGGCATTGGTGAGCATGGCTTCTCGTGGCCTTGTTGCATTGACAATATTTGAAGTTTCCCCGCAGTAACTTCATTAAGCGTATTTTGTCCAGAATTAGCGGAGCGTGCTGAAAATTGCTAATGACAGATGTTTCTCCACACTGTCACACTCCTTGTATCATTTGATTTGGAAAGCAACATACGGTGTTCTGCTCCACCGGTATGTCACAGACTGTCTGCAAACAGCTGGTCATAACTCAGTTCAGTGAAAACCATTACTTTCCAATGAAGTGCTGGACACGTTCCAAATTGTGTTTTGGCATGGCCCCGGCTGCACCCACGATGCACTGCAGCCCAGTGTTGCAGGTACACAGGCAGGAGAGGAGAGGAGAGGAGAGGAGAGGAGAGGAGAGGAGAGGAGAGGAGAGGAGAGGAGAGGAGGAGAGGAGAGAAGAGGAGAGGAGGAGAGCTATGAGAGGAGAGGAATGGAGAGGAGAGGACAGGAGAGAGAGAGGTTTGCAGAAGCCCTGAAAAGCTCTCCACTAATGCTGAAACATAACCACCTACAAGGCAATGGGTGCAATAGGACAATAGTGAGACCGTGTGAGACCACGCTGGCCTGTCACAGCACTGTGAGTTTAAAAAGACCCTTCCCATTATCAATAATAAATACTACGGCATCAACATATAGTACAGACTGTAAATAAATGTGAAGCTTATGGGCGTTTTGCTGCAGAGCTCTGGCTAGAAACACCTAACTGTGTGCCAGGACATCTAACAGCTCATCTGCCACCGGCATGCAGCAGAAATGTCATCACCACCTCCCTCCATCTCCATAGATAAGACAGCAATGACATTCTGTATTACTGGGCTTTTGGCTGGGATCTCACTCACTATTTGGGATAGTTAGACGTGGAACAGCAACACGCATGCTACATTCATGCTAAATGTAAAATATTTGACTTTACAACATACATAGAGTAAAGCAATGTAAAATTTGTCTGATGGCACAAAGTCAATTTATAACAAATATTGTGTTGTGTTAAAGGATTATTAGCCATAGGCCTATTTTGAAATTATATAATTTTGTGTTTAACCCTCTGAACCCCAAGCCATTTAGGGGCTATATAGGGACTACATCTATAGGCAGGCAACACGATTTGGCAGTGCGATTAGACATGTCTTCCTACCCTGTAAACAACATCATATTAAAAGCCATAATGGGTTATGCTTCATGAATAGTGTGCTCAGTTCACGCATCCATGAAAACACAAATTATGCTACATTTGAATTTCTTCTGGCTAAAGTACATATTTACAAGCACTCTTCAGAACCACTAAACTAACATTAATACTATAAATAAAGGGGTTTCACATGAGAGTGACATTGGAGTGTTAATGTGAAGACGTTCCTGGAAAGTTGTTAGATATGCAGTCAACTACGGTTTGTATGGTTTTGTTGCATATCACATTTTAAGTCATATGCTATCTTCTGGAGAATAGACATTCTACTGTAAATAACACCACCATTGACCATTTCACACATATTATAATAATTTGCCCTGTCCTATTTCTTTTCAGTTTCATCTCTATTATTTATTGTATTTCATATTATTGTTCTATTATTATAGCATTGAAAAAATCTATACAATATTCAAAAAGTTAGATTTGATCAATCATAATTGGCTTATTGCGAGCATGTGGTTCACATCTTGGCAACCAGAGCATTCGCGCCAGTTTAATAGGTGTGGGTTCAACCTGTCTACATTCTCGTCAGCTTCTTCTTCATCTTGAAAATGAACAAAGGTATTTGTATCATTTGAGTGTCAGTAAAATATAAGCCCGACAGTCCAGTATCGGGGCCACGCAGCTAGTACCATCAATTTGTCGCCTGGTTGGAGGAAGAAAGGGATTTCCCCGAGCTGTCTTAGTTCTCAGTAGAATCCTACTTATTATAGTAATTGAGAAAAGACAGCCAAAAGAACGAGAATGGCCACATTCAAACAACTGAGCTCAGACCGAGGCCTGCTCATTACACCAATTGTTTTCTGTTTTGTCAGATTTGCTAGTACCAGTTATAACTGGGGAGGGGAAAGGATCAGATATTTCCATAGGCCAGCTCATTATTATAATACTCCTACTTTGAACATGTATTATTACACATTGCAGTTGTTGAAGCCATTGTGATTGAAGACCACTGAATGAGAAACAGACATTGTTTGTAAGGTTCTGCAAGAATGCAGTTTATAAGACTAGCAAATCAAATTACCTTTAACAACCACAATCAAGGTATTAACCATTTGATTATGTAATCCCAGTTTCCTCCAACTTCACAAGTCTAGCCTACATCAAGACCCAAAGCTGACAGTTAATTATATTTGATGAGGTTAGGTGGCAACTATTTATCTTTAACTGCATTAAAGTGAAAGGAAGAAGACTTTGCCCCGTAAGTCATTAGCTCAATCAGCACTAATGACTTTAATGCTACTTTAAATGTAATACTGTACAGGCTTAACACACTTAATTAAGACCTAGTATACTGCAGCCCACGTAAGTCAGAAAAGAAAAGCAGTATGGACAAATAGCTATCGTTATTCTGCTGAAAGCTTGGGAATAATTGCAAACATTGCTCTCACCAAATATTTGCAGTTAAATTAATTTATTTCAATGACATCTACTAAAATGTAGGTAAACCTGTGTGGGTGGCATCATTCAATTTGAATGCTCCTTAAGTGGAGATTTGTTTGTATTGTAAGCTATACACGGTATACTGGTGGAGTGTATTTTTCTCTTTCCCTCCATTTTTATTTCCTGTCCTTCACATTTGGTGTTTCAGTTTTCTTCTTAGGTCAAACTAGAGCAGAGAAATTCATGCGTAGACTGATCTCTGGTTTCTAAACGAGGAGCCCCCCCCCCACACCACCGAAGTCACATTTATCTTGGTAATTGGTGTCAGTATTTAGGTGGATAATACGGCTATTACTGCATTCTTTGTGTCGTTGTTTTTATCTCCCTCTACTGCTCTTTCCGTTTCTTTGCCTTTTTTTCCCCCCTGAAACTGTTGAGCTGGTAAGTTCAACGCAGAGGCACGTATTCACCGGGAAGGTAATCTAGAAGCCAGTTGAGCCATGACAAATAGGGACAGCTGGCCTAATTGAATCATTTGAGCTAAGACAGCTCAACTTGGTTATCCCCTCTGCAGCCCACACTGATATTAGTGCGGGAATCATTAGCCATGAAATCATGTCTGCTCCTGTCGACTGCATCCTTTATGACATGACAGCCAGCCCAGCCTGTCTCTTTCGCTCTCACCACTGAACGCAGCCCTTCATCATAAACAGAGGTAGAAGCAAGTAAACGCTGTTTTTTGATCCTTTTGTTTTGTTTGACATGTACAGAATCTCCGGAAATACAACTTTAATGCGTTCGCACTGCATGCGCGCGAGCAGTGCGCCATTGTTGATTCTTCTAGTTATCCAATCAGGTCATTTTGTCAACGCAGAACGCTGAAAACGATAAGGGCTTTAGATATAAGATGGCTGATACAATTACTGCTTTCAAAGTGCATTTCTGTGCTGCCTAAACTCAATGCGGTGTTGTGACAAAAGCCAATCTCTGTTTTAAGGCTTCTGTCACACTTCAAAGCCCTTAATGAGACACAATTACACTCATTCCTGAAGAGCATTTGCCAGTAGAGCAGTCATGTGAGTATGATGAGGCCCTTCCAAGCATGGGACCCTCTTGGTGCTGCACAAGACCTGCCACATGTTCAGAGACCCCTTCTGTCTCACAGTCTGCTTTCCTTGGTTCCCCATGCCACCTCTTCACGCCAGCCTGTGCCTAGCAACATTAAGTCGGGCAGGGGAAGGGTACGACATTGTACTGTGTCACGGGTGTGTGTCCGCCGTATACACTTTCACTTGTCATCGCCTCCGAGGAGGCTATGGTATGATTTCGCCTTGATGTGTCTATTGGCAAGCTATTTTATAGATGGATTCTCATTGAATAAGTGCAAAGGTCAGATGTGAGTCAAGGGCAGCTCATAAAATATAAGTCCAGATCAGGGTACTGGATCTACGAATGTTTTGAAAATATTTGAAAATCAACTGATTCATTCATTTATTGGTGGAGTTTGAGTATGTGCTCTATGGAGTGCCCTCCACTTTGTTTGGGGGCAGGATAGGCTAGTGGTTAGGGCAGCCATCTTCCAGCCCAAAGGTTATGGTCCAATCCCTGACATGTTTAGCCTACATGCAAGATAACCCCACCTGCTCCGTAATACTTTGGAAGCTTTATCTAAAGCATCTTACAGTGAGTAAGTGTCTTTGGAGCCGTGAATTTGTTTCTAGTAACTAATTTAAACAAGGCAATGAAATGCCACACTTCACTTTTATTAGCTGTTGCCAGCTATTTTCCTCTTCTGTGTTTGGAAGACGGGAACAAGCCGTGGTTTGCGGTCGGGGATGGATGGAGCTGGTGCTCGGTGTTATAATCTACATCCATCCCAGGGTGAGCTTGCCTAGCTTAATGGAGCTCAGACTGGGGATACTGTGCAATGTTCAGGCCCATTTCCTTTTCAGTCACATTCCGCTGGGGTGGCGTGACCCCAATGAGACGCCTGCTTGACGCAGGTGGCGGTGAAAGATGCCCCCACCCCCTGACCCCCTCTGCCCCCCTCGAAAGTCCCAGAGCAGGGAAGCGAAGTAACTTTCCTTTGCACTGACATGCTGGACTAGAAGATAACGGACCGTCGCGTTCTCCGAGGGCTCCAACCATGATTTTAAAGAAAATGTGACGTGAGCCATTATGGGTGGCAAGGAAGGCGGGGGAGGGGTAAGTAGTGACAGGTATATTCCAGATTTCAACAGACGCACAGAAGAAAGGGCACAATGGTCTGGAAATTATGGGATGACCACTTGGAAAATGGCAGCATCCTGAATAACTGAATTCCATCTCTCTCTCTCTCTCTCTCTCTCTCTCTCTCTCTCTCTCTCTCTCTCTCTCTCTCTCTCTCTCTCTCTCTCTCTCTTTTCCCCTCAGGGCTTGAAAGACGGGCATACCACACTCTCTACGAATGTTTACACATCATTAATGCTCCTCCATCTCGACTCTCAAACGTCCTTTTAAGGAACGGGGGCACTTTGAGGTTGAGGGACGGGAGATACAGTTCTTGCTTAAGCGTGTGTGAGAAGGAGAGATGGAAAGAGTAGATGATAAGAGACAGAGCCAAACGCCTCAAACACTGAGACAACAGATCAGTTCATGTCAACAAGACGGAGGACTTGACCCATATCTGCTGTCCACATTCAAACCAGTTTGAATATTACACGGTAAAATCAAATAAATATGTGAATATTTTTACTCAAAACCTAAGTTATGAACCTACACCCTGAAGTACATTTAACTTAGACTGATTAGAACAAAACACAATTTAGTAAATTAAAGGGTTTGCCTTGCACATAATCCTTTGGTGTCAGTAGCCTACTTTGTATATTTATATTGTAGCAGGGGAACATTAGCTATACAATCCCGCATGTCCTTCAAAATGTTCCCATTAGAGAAACCATACAATTAATCTTGTTATCAAACGTAAAGCAATCAGCAGTGTTTTCATGCAGACATCATCAGAGGAACTTTAGAAATCTTTCACTTTCACACGCAAAAAACAAAAAAACGGCAGCAGGAAAGTCTGCTGTGTGGCAGACACGTTAGACAACACTGGTAATGAAGCATTGGCAGAAAGTGATAATTATTTTAATTAATGATAATGGTTTTAATGATTCAACATTTTGGCTAATTGATTATGATTGATTGCACATTACTAAACAAGGAGAGTGAATCAGGGAGGCAATCAGCGCGGTGACAGGTCCGGGTCAACACGCCGGTGTGACGGAACATACACTACACATGCTAATCAGACCCGGCAAGACGGGGAGAGGAGAGACAGGCGGCTGTAAAGGAGGGGGGGGGGGGGGGGGGGGTTAA
>JAODOY010000013.1:1871661-1882877 GCA_025399855.1 Forbesichthys papilliferus | reverse complement strand
TTGTTTTTAATGACGTTGTAGTGTGAAGCACTTTGTGTTACATGCATTTGTATGAAAAGTGCTATATAAATAAAGATCGATTGATTGATTGGTTGATTAATTGATTGATGTGTATGCTGATGTAAGGTTTGCACTTTGATACTCGCTCATAAAACCACAACTGCAAATGTGATACCTCAACCAGACATAACAGGGAATCTGAATGTGCTTAGATATAGTTGTACGCCTGTGATTTCAGGTGAATACAGCAAGGTGAATAAAGAGTGCGGTGGGTCAAGGAGAGAAGGGCTCAAACTGAATGTAAATGCGGCACTATACTACAGTATAGCCTATTAACTGCCAAAGGAGTGATAAAATGGTTGCAAGAGTTAATATGACGGTGGGGAATGAGGGAAGATGGAGCGTGCAGGGCATTGAGTCAGAAAACAAGAGCAAAACAAATCCATGATCTGGAACCCAGGGAGCAACCACATCGGGGAGGGGGATTAATGAGAAGTAGGAGGCTGTGAAATGATGTGGCCTTTGAGTGAGGAGAATGGCCCTAGCAGAGCATGGCCCTGAAATGAGGTGAGACAAACTTCACCTGATCCACAATTAACGGCATCACGCGGGTTGGTGGCAAAAAGGTTCCACTGTGTGTGTGTGTGTGTGTGTGTGTGTGTGGGGGGGGGGGGTTAAGGGGGAGAGGTCACATTTTACTTTGTGGCGAATTATCACCCCACCAAAAATGGCAGCCATCAAAACCTGGAACTCACCGAGGAGAGGCGAACAGGAAATTGTCTTGTTACAGCACAAGAGAGGTGGGAAGAACACATTCACAGTTAAATATCATTCCAATATTCTAGATATGTATGGAGAACTGTGCTTTAACTATCTTAAGAATATTTTAAGATACGAAAACTGCAATGTATTATGCATAGATGTAATCTAATGTACATCGTTAATGGTACATTTACAAGGGATTGTGGGTAATGATATTAAGCAGCACTACAAAATGGCTGACACTAAACTAAATGACACGTTTTGAGAGAGATTCTACTAACAATACAGGCAAACATACATGATAGACATATAGAGTAGTGAGAAAGAGATTGGTAGAAAATGAGGTAGAGTTTATTGTGATAGGGCGATACGCCATAACGGGGCTATAAATGATTAAGTGGTGTTAGGGACGAGGAACACTTGTTTGCAAGGACAATCTCTGTGTGCTTTCGTAGCCTGCCGGACGCCTTTATCTTTGTGTGATTTTCCGTCTGATGAAATGTGTTTAAAGAGATGAATTGGGATCGGAGAAGCAGTCCTGACATGATTATGAGGGATTCATCTGTAGCCATCTGCCACCGTTATGAAAGGGGGAATAAGGGGGGCTAGTACAGAGAGAGAGACAGGGAGGGATGGGGGGGCTGAGGGGGGCAGACCTTCTGTTCAACAACCCTGCCACAAACCCAGTATTACACAGGACCCTGGCCCACAGTTTAGCATTAGCTCTATACTGTCTGGAGGTGGGCGGTACAAAAAAGGGATGTAAAAATCGGCTCATTAAGCTGGTAGTTTTTTTGTCCTTCCCTTGGAATTGAATCTCAACTAAACTGTATTTTAAGAAACCAACTTCCATTAAGACCAGCAGCACTGCATTAATAGCACAAAGCATACACATGGAGTTCAAATTCATTTGATGGTTGCTTTAAATCAGTTATTCAACCGAAATAACATACAACTCAACCACACCACTGTCCGAGGTGAATACATGTAACAATGTATTTAATCAAAATATCAAGAGTTAAAGTAGTAAATAATGGCAGAATTGTACAAAAAGTATTTTACTTTTGGCTATGGTATTTCATACAAACTATTTCTGCTCAGGTAAAATTTCCTTTATGCATATAATGTAATTAGCACTTATCAATGCTAAAGGAAAATAACCAATTTAAACTGTGATCTCATATTTTATGTAATCTGAGTAGCACTGGATGAAATGTATGTGCATATGAACATTTTAAATAGAGTTATACTGAGTAATAATAATAATAATAATCATCATCATCATCGTGAGCTGTGTAGTGATAGTGACTTCTTACCTTTTCTCTGCCCGGGGTCAGTAAATATACACACATCTCCTTTAAAGTCACAAAGGTACATTCACCCAATGACTTACATCCATATAACTGTCAAATATGTGTGTGATGATAGCAGTGGGACAGGGATTCCGATGACAGCTCTACCAAATAGCGTTCCATTCCAGGTACAAGTGGTATGTTATCATCAGACTTGGAAAGGGAACCTACAAGGAGTACATCATATTCACACACCAGTTGGACAAAAGGGCACACCAGATGGATCTGTTGCTCATCCCAATGTCCACTTGTTCTAAGAGGAGGGCGGGGGCCCTTAGACAGCATGCTTGCTTTAAATTGAGCAATATCACACATTTGTATGATTATATTTCATTTTTTCGTTTGTTTGCTTGCAATGCGCCTAATTATTATTTTTCTATCTCTCTTTCCAATACCAGAAAGGTAGCAAGTCAATAGTTTGTAGTAATAGTAGTAGCAAATGTGTCGATTGCCAATAATTAAATGTTATCTTAAAATAGTTACACTGTGTAGAATATCAATGTACATTACTAAAGTATAGGGCTATAGAAGGATTCTTGACATGACCCCATTGTTCCAGCTATTAGTAGTGGAAATATTACTTACAAAACGTGTCTCAACTAGGTATGATCGGACAATGTTCCCCTCATAGCTCTCTGTTTTAACCAAGTGCCCGTTTCATTCTCACACATTACGACTCAGCCATCACTTCATATTACAGGTCAACGTTATGGTGCTTAATTATGTGCCTGCTGCTTGCGGCTCCTAATAACCTGTCATTGGGGGAAATTTGAATGTCACACCATATTGTTGCTCCCTAATGGCAGCCGGCAGATCCACTGATGAGCCGTTTTGGGACAATTACAGCAGATATTCAAATCACAGGTGGGTGTGGACTGGCCGCCCTCAAACTGACAGCCTATAGAGACGCACGCACACGCACACACACACACACAGAAGAGACAGGGACTGTTTCATTATAAAGTGAGAACGCACCACCTGCACGCATGCACATCCAGTCTAGACACACACACACACAGAGACATCGCACGTACGTACACGTACTTTGAGTATCGTGACCCCACACAATCCACCACCACTCTTAACACATAAAAAATGCCTTTCCTCCCCCTCCCACCAAACCACCCACCGCTGCAGGAATAGTTTAACTGGAGCCTGATCGCTTTTATTATCCGCCTAATCCAGATATCAGCGATTTCATCAGGACAGGGAGATATGCATATCATGAATTATTTTGACATTGGGACCTTTTAATTTTCCCCGGTAATATTTCTTCCCACCAATCAGTGGCTGGAGACGGTGTCGCTGGGAGACGTGCACGGTGTCAGAGGAGGAGAATACCCCAGCAGCTCCAAATGATCTGGGGACTATAATGAGCTATACGGTCACAATTATGAGCTGCGTCTGTGTACAGTACACGCATCTCTCTCTCACACACACACAAGTCAATTAGGCTATACTGTATTATCGACAACTAATGCAGGGCAATCGTGTCAATATGTTATTAGTCAACTTTAATTTAGGTAATTCTGTGTACTTAGGCCTACACATAGCCAGTAGCCTAGCCAATATAAATAATGGGAGATTTGATGCGCCAAACAGTCAGGCATGACCTTCCGTCATCATGTCTGTTGACCCGCCCCGACATAAAGACAGACATTATACATTTCGTTACACAACAAAACGTTCGCTCTCCGCTCCAGATAAGGAAACATTTCTCAATTAAATCTCCCCCGCCACCCCGCCCCCGCAGAAGAGTTATCGCGCACCCCGGTAGCGTTGATCGCTACAGTCACACATCCTCAAAAGTTATTTGACATAAATTGCCGGAGTCACATCATTTCCTGCCACAGTGCGGACAGGATTTATGACTGATCCCATTGACTGGGAGCTGAACCTCCAATAAAACTCAAGAGTGCCCAGGGCCAGTAGATGCACATAACCGCCCTCTATCAGGGTCTCGTCCCTGTACCTAGATTAACCATGCAAATACACACAGGTGGGTCGGCGATACCGACCACATATTTATGCACAAATATGCAACTAGGCTGATATCGCCAGGGAACGAGGTTTACGCAGGACAGCCCACTGATTGTGTGTTATCTGCTGTGGAAGGTGAAATAAGCAAATAGAGTGAGGCTCTAGAGTTGTTATCTGAGAAACTCAAAGAACAAGATGATTTGTGGCTCCAATTTGAAAATAACACGCTGCATTTTGAATGTCTCATCTGCAGAAACTTCCAGTGAATATGAATCACAAGAGATAGGACCGATATACCGTAGGCTATAAATGTGCATGATTTTCATATTTGGCGGTATTGATCATGGAGGGAAAAATAATGTTATCGCTGCAAATACACCTAGAATGTACAAATCCATTTCTGCAGAAAATGTTTTGCATTCATCAGCAATGGAATGCAAGCATGTCAAAAATCATAGACTTCATAAATACACTATTAATGTCTGATGAAGACTGAACAGGTAAACTCTGTGAAGAGTCCAGCAATACTTAACTATGTCAATATTTGAATATTTAATTTCTTTCTTGGCAAGGTTTATGTCTCTCTCTAGTGGTGTATCAACAGAAATCTCTTAATAGGGTTCCCATGTATCATTGGCCTTGTAATTAAGCTACTGTATACTGCCTACAAAAACTTCAGTGAATGTTTAGTTAATATAAACTTTTTGATATTCTAATAAATGCACCCTTGTTAATAAAAAACATTGCCCATTTGCACACTGCCCTGTTCTGGAACATGTTCTCCCGCCATCCTTCACCCAGGTCATAAGGAGACTGAAGGGTCTCTTCCCAGTGCTACCAACTTGGCACACCCCACAGCCATTGGTAGTAGTATGGCTCCAGGTCTTTCAGCTGGGGCTGGCTGGCTGGCTATAAAGCCCGGCTGTTGGTGGTCTTGGTGGAGGGGCAGAGCAGGACATTTGCCCTGAGGCACTGCACTTCTGTAACCAGTAAGGAAAACAAAATGGAATCTCTGCTAAGAACAGTTGCAAAGCCCGCAGCACTTTGACTTGACAGTAAGGACTGTAGAGCAGCTGGGTCAGAGTGGCAGTTTAGACACTGCATAGATAAATAAATACAAAGATAATCTTGTATGTGGGGAAGTAAAACTGTACTGAACACCAAATAAGTCTATCAAATATATTTGACAGGAAAGGCTGAGGAAAGGTGAAAGGTTAAGCTTATTGTCTGCAACTAGTTTGACAAACTTTAAACTAGTTTTCTGTGAGTAGTCATTTTAAAAGGTTCTATGAATAAAAACTAAACTGAACAAGTTTTCTTTGGTAGCCATTTTAAAAGTGGTTTGAAGGAAAGCTCACAAGTCAGTCAATGGTTTTTAAAATGTTTTTAACATTATTTGACAGGACTAGGGAATGAAATTAAATGCTTGCAACATTGGCGATACATTATATACATTACACTTGTCAACAGGCTAGCTCTGTACATGTGAAAGAGATTTACCATTTGTTTCAATGCCAACTATGAACAGACTAATTAATCTGAAAAACAATTTACTTATGAGACTTTAAAAACAAAATTATGGTACCTCTCATATACCGGTTTTGATTTTGTGCGTATTGTGGACAAATAAGGACGACAAAATGAGTAATACTGACGACAATCTCAACTTAATTCCATTCCCATGTCTGGAATGGAATGATTAACTGGCTGTTAATAATGTACTACACTTTTTTTTAGTTTGATGCAAACAATAGGTGAATGACGTATTGCTTTGTATCAGAGGAGTACAGGTACCTTTGTTCTTTTGACAGTTTAACCCCAACTCATTGTGACATCCCTAGCATCAAAGCCACCTTTGATTCACACGACAGCATTTCACACGACAAGCGTATGACCACACACATTCTGTATATTAGAAGCAATAAAGCTGTGTAGTAACTCACAGAAGAGTAGGTGTTGAGCAATCGGCAAACAGATCATGAGCGCACCAGCACATCAATTACAAAAAGCATAGGCAAAACAAAAAGAAAAACAAACCGAATAGCAGACATGCTCCGTCACATGTACAGTCAGAATACAAGGTATTAAGCATAATTTACAAAATGTACATATCCACACCTCTGAAAGGGCACACCCTTACTGATGGGACATCTGCACTGCTCTGAGGATACTGCTGGCTAATGTCATACAGGTGCATTTGAAATACAGTGAGAAATCAAAACTCCAAATGAAAATGTAATCCCAAATAGCATTTTAATTGTCAAACAATTCCACGATTTAGAGTGGACTTAATTCAAATGAAAATGCAATCCCAAAATTGCATTTTCAAAATATTCGCCGCATTTTAGTGGACACAATTAAAACTTAAATGCAATCCCAAATAATAATTCAATTTTCAAAGACAAATGCGCTTTGCAGCGGACCATATTCAAATGAAATACGCTAAACAGTGCCTCCCTTCAAATACAAATACATTTTCAAGTCACCGTGCGCTTTTACGGACTAAACTCAACTTGAAAATGAAATCTGTCAAGCCTCTCATCACAGCTGTCTTCGGTTATGACGTCACATTTTTCGTCTTAAGAGCGGACACCTACCTGATTGAGCAGCGGAGGGGGAGTTTCAGCTCTGAACACCGCGTCATACCAACTTTACATGTTTATAAAGTGTTATAAATTCCCAGATAACTTCGATATAGTCGTAAAAGCGCATTTGTCTTTGAAAATTAAATTGTTATTTGGGATTGCATTTAAATTTTAAATGTGTCTACTAAAATGCGGGGAAAATTTTGAAAATGAAAATGCAATTTTAGGTTTGCATTTTCATTTGAATGAAGTCCACTCTAAAGCGTGGAATTGTTTGACAATTAAAATGCTATTTATGATTGCATTTTCATTTGAATTTAGTCTTCTATGGACTTCCATAATAGACAATGAACTTAAAGATGAGTATGTGGCAAGCAGGTGTCAATAAAGACTTCAGTTGTTACCATGCTGTTGTTCTACGATACTGCTTAGTGAAGCGGACCAGCATGAATACATACACATTAAAGCAGTACTTGGTTAAACTATGTCAGCCAACGATTTAATGGGCTGCAGCCTCTTGCTGGTGTCTAAATGACTAATACTACTTTTACTACCATACTACCAGTGAGGTATATGTTGCTGCTGTGTTGGTTGTTTCAACACATGCTGAGATCCTAAGATTCTAACGCTGAGATCATCAAGATTATTTGGATGTAGTTAAAATGAGAAAAAAATAATACTTGAAATATCAAAAAGGCACACAAAAGAAACGCAAGGAATAATGCTCTAACTACGCTAAAGGCAGTAAGTGCAGTAAAATCAGTTAGAACATGTTTAAAAAGTCGCCTTAGATGGAGTTAAATAAAGTATAAAGGACACTCAAGTCCAATCATTGGCAAAGTGGAAATAAAATATAGAAAAACCAAAGGACTAGGATTAATGTGAACAAGGTTTCAAAAAGCATCAAACCCATGCAGAAAAGAAAGAAAAAAATGATAACAATCCTACCACAAGCTGCTTTCTTGCCTTACCTGCTATTTGGCTTTCAGAATTGCGACACATTAGGATGTTAAGAGCAGAAATAAAAACACCAGGGCGATTCTGAAGCTTTGTGACAACAGCTTGTGAAATGCAGATATTCTGATTTTACAGTATAGGTACGTGTGTCGTGTATATTGGCGCTCATACAGCCACTAGTGTGATAGACGCTACAGAATATATATTGTTATTGCGAGCTCTCCTTGGCAAGGCAGCACTGTGGCACACAGGAGACCGGGCCCTGTGTGCCTGTCAGATGGGCAGACTAGACTAGCATACAACTCAGTGACGGGGTTAAGAGCGTAGGCCAGGGCTGACGCCGAGGCGTTGGGAGCGGGGGAGCTGTCAGGGTGCTGCGAGCAGGGAGGCACAGGAAGTGGTCACCAGTAAAAGGAACGGGTCAGGAAGTTGGCGGCTGTGCTGAGCCAGCCTGCTCCGTCTGTGATGGAGCCCACGCGCGTCACCGCCTTGTCCGTCTCCTGGGACGGGCTCTCCTCCTCGGGAAGGTAGTCCGGGATGTCTGTGTTCTCCTCCACCGCCACAACAGACTCCTCCTGGAAAGGAACCATCATCTGCGCGCACACACAAACATCAACTTGTGTTTATGTCCCACAAAGCACATTCATTAAGTCCTATAGAACAATCACTAATGAATGATTATCGTTCACTTAGCTTGAAAAAGACATGCAGGGCCATATACTGAATATCATTGCTTCAAGCCTAAAGGCAGTGCATCATTACCATAGTAACTAAGTATATAAGAAGATTAGTTACCTGATCCAGGTCTGCCACCTGGTGGTGACTACATGCATAACTAGTACAAATGACTAAAATCACTACTATGTGGAATGATTGGTGTTCACACATTCAGTCTTCAATTAAGTGTTTTAATAAGTGACAGACAATAGCTGTTAATATGAATTGTTAACAGAATGCTTTCAGGACATAACTTGGACAGTTTGTACATTTGGCAAAGACAAAGTGGCCTACAGCCTGGGGCCGGAGACATGACAGACAACACTGTGAATAAGTCTCAAACCCCCCCCCCCAAACAGATACACTAAACAGAACGAAGACAAACCAAGTGAAAGAGTGACAGTGATAAATAGCATATGCGTAAAATCCTTATATAATTAATGGTTTTATGCTAGTCTTTTTCATGATTTTACTAAGCATGCCCCTTACCTCTCCTCCATCTTCTGCTTTTAAAACTTGTTGAGCCGTCATCACTTTGGTGGAGTTGATGGCTATGCCAAGCGCCTGGACGAAACAAGGCACCTTATTCTTAACCAGCATTTTGATAGTAAAGGAAATGCTGATTCATTTACAAAGTGTTCTCGCGGTTTTTGATAGCTTTGGGTGCCAGCATTTCCACACCCCCTGACAAAAACACACCTCTGCCTTGAGGTCTGAGCGAATCCGGACAGCGCACCGCTTGACGGCCATCTGAAACGTGAAGCTGATGACGCCCCTAATCTTCAGCAAGGCCTCCTCACACAGGCTCCTCCGAGTCTGACGACAAAACAATGGTTAGACGTGTAAAAAGGAGCAAACGTATCATTACTAATTACGGACAAAACTAAACACCTCAGGTGTGGTACCAGCGCCCCCCACTAGATGGGGGGGCTTCCATCTGGTGACGATCATGATTGTTCACTGTTGTAGTGTGTATGCATCTCTTGTACTACCAAGGCTGCCTAACCCAGGCCATCTGTCTGGTGTAATGTGATCTGGCTAGGTGCTAGTTTCCTGCAGAGCAGTGTTCAGGTTCAATCGACGTGTCCTGCTGTTCAATGGCTGACATTTACAACCCAGACCCCCCCTCTCTACGCCACATAGATATTGCTGTAATGTATTTCTGACATGTTCTCCGTGACGACGACAACCCACCAGAAGTAAGTATTTCTCAAACTATACGGGTAAAGTACATCACGTCCTTTTTGTAGACAATTTTGCAACTTTTAGTCAAACACAAAAATGCAATCTGTCAAAATGACAAATACAAACAGAATTTGAATTAACCAAAGGAGGTTTTGAAATAAGATATACATAGTGTTGGAAAATTATGAATGAAATTAAAATAACACTATTTTAATTTCTATTATTACTTTGAAATATTACCCTCCCCCCCCCCATAGTAAAAATAGAAATTATCACCCAACATGACCGCTAACGTAGCAAATTAGCAGATACATAGCTTTGTGTGTGTGTGTGTGTGTGTGTGTATGTATGTGTGCATCTGCTAGCTATGTCGGTGTGGGGCGATACTGCAGCAGTGTGTGTTGCGGGGCTGTAGCAGCTGCTTGTGTTCCTTACGGGGTCGTCCAGGCCGTCGATGTGGAGCAGCACAGTCTTGGCCCTCTTGTTGGTGGCTCCCAGGAAGAAGTGGGCTTTGCGTCTGCAGGAGGCAGCAGCTGCCTCTGCCTGCTCCGCCTCGTCTTTCTCCGCTGCCTGCAGGATCTCGTAGATCTCCGAGGCCAGCAGCTTGGTTTCCCCCGGCGACGTGGTCCTGTTAAAAGAGAGAAGCAGCAGGTACAGCACAAAAATGAGGACAATTGCGCAGGGGGGAAAAAAATGGTCTGTTAAGCTTAGTAGGTTCTGAAGTGGCAGGTTAAACTTCCATATAAGGAGTGTGCAGTATGCATTAACACATAATGCCCAAGCAGAATTAGTCTGTAATGAACCCCTTTGTTTAAATGCGAAGCAATTATGTATATTGTTTTCTGCAGGGGTATGAATATACACTTGACCTTTTCTTGCCAAGAAATACACACTAACACTTTAGAGTTAGATTTTTAATATCAGCTTATGAACAGATGTATTTATAAAGCACAGATGGAATAGCTTTGTAAACCCTTGAATTTGTAGGCTTCGCCTCACATTATGTTCCTATTTATGTAGTCAGGGCTGTGTAGAAGTATGTTTTCAAAACGCACGTTGAACAGTAAGCTAGTGAAATGCAAGGAGATATTTGGTGAATTTGACAAAGTGTGTATTAGCTTACAATAGCTGACTACTGTATACCTTCAAATTTAGTCTTAGGGCTGTTGCGATAACCGCAATATTGCAATACCGCGATGTTGCTAACCCAACTGCCGTCAGTGCAAGCAACCGCTGTTACCCCTAATGTTTACTTGTATCTTTTTCATGAGGCTAGCGTATCGAATATGTTGTTGATCTAGGGCGTGTGCGCTATCGAAGCACACATTCCCCCAGCCCGATATTAGCCGGTTGTAGACTTTAGGAGTGCATGTATTTTTTCGACATCTTACGTTACGCTTTACAGCACTTTACTAGTTTAATTATATTCTGTCTGGGAAGCTCACCATGGATGCTTTGGCAGCACACACACTCGAGTGATTCTCTGTATTTCATGTGGGAAAGAAAATGGAATATGTTGTCCCCTAACCTTTTGGGTTGTTGAACCGTTGAGCCTACTGTGCCATCATTTCGTTCTGTCTACATGCTACCGTAACTAAATCAAGGCGGTGTAGGCTGCGCTTGGCACGCCATAGGCTTTTGATCTTGTGCTATTTAATATGCTTTTAATTAATGAGTC
>JAODOY010000013.1:1858862-1869061 GCA_025399855.1 Forbesichthys papilliferus | reverse complement strand
TATATAGCAACATAGGCACACAAGCCTGCATCAGTGAAAACAAAGCACAACCAACTTAGAGATTCAGAGATGTGGCAGAATGCATTTAAATCTAAGATATGCATGAGCAGCAGATACATTTTCCACCACCCCTTGTTGTAATTCAACATGAATCCCATATTCAGCCTGACATGGCAACCAAGCAGACATCTACCTGCCCTGAAAATGTGCAAACAGGCACGTGTCAAAACAAAAGAATCCCGAGGATATGGTTTTCTGTAAAGTGTGTGTGTGTGGGGACAGACACTTACTTCTGCATGACATTCTGCAGGCTCAGCATCATGCCCAGCTCGCCCTTCATCTTCTCCCTGTTGGCTCGACATTCCGCCAGGTAGCGCACGGCCTGCCGTGGCAAGGACAACTGTTATAGCTAGGAGGCACACTTGGCCACAGCCATGCAGGGCGTGTGGTCTCACGTCACATGCATGTCAGAATGCACCTCACTGAAGGACAACACAACTCCTCACTGGTTGCTACTGCTGTATGTCAAAGCTGTAGAAAAGGTTGCAGGCGAGGGTATGCACAGTGTAGTGAAGGGGGTGGGGGTGGGGGGGTGCAGCAGTCAGTGACGTTATTTGTTTTTGCACTCATGCAGCAGCAGATGGCAGTGTTCCCCTGTCTCTCTCTACATTTCTGAGTAACAGCGGTGGCCTGTCTGTCTGGTCTATCCCTGGGACCAACAGCATGGGAGGGTATGCCCATCACACTGACTGTTAAGGGAAACCTGTTGTGAAATCGCCACACAGCAGAGGGGGCAAATAGCATCAGAAACAGAAGTGGACCAGCATGCAAACATGTACAGTGAAGTGCAGCTTCACTAATACTAATTAAATAACATCATCATACACTTGGCCTATAACAAATGCATAACGCACTTTCCACATTTAGCTCAAATCTACTTATTTCAAGCAACAATAGCTCATAACTGATTTCACTTTTTGTATTATTGTGTGTGTCTTTAGTACACTAAAGGTGTAGTCAAGGATTCTGGAAAAATATGGTTTCTATTAGAACTCTACCAAAACACCTCTCCTTCAATGTCATAGCATGCTCCCTCAGAAGCACACGAAATGTGTATTATCTCACAATGAGGTTAGGCTTGGAGAGCTTTTTGTCTTTATGTATGAATGTAACTGTGTTGTTTTTCTTATGTATTGTCATTTTCTATATTTGTGTCTAAGACACTCTTGAAAACCAGATGGTTTGTGGTTTATCCTAATCTTAACATTTCTTGAATCGCTGACTCCAATAGAGTCTGCAATAGAGCAGGCATCACATCAGTTATATACTTACAACTAGACTAACCCTTACCAACAATGCAGAGTAGACGACCTGTGGGTTTGGGTGGTCTAGAAACAGGATAAGACCAGGTAAACACCCTTGATCCTGTACTATGGCTCTTCTGTTTAGAGGGTCTGCCGCCAGGTCTCGCAGCTGGTTCACCACCGTCAGCGCGCTCAACTCCGCACTCATGGTGCTGCCTGTCCCGGTGCCATGCACATCAAACACGCCCGTCTACTCTGCTGACAGAACGAGAATAGGATTGGGACATTGCACGTTTGCTTGTTGGATGCACATTATTGTAACTGTGGCGTGGCATGGGCAAGATAGGCTACTGTAGTGGTTTGGCTGGTTTGCCTGACCCCAAAATACTCCGTGCCATTTATTTCGCTTTATAATAGCGTATGATAAATGAACAAATTGTAATTGGGTGTATAACAACATGTATGTTGCTATTCAACAAATATGGAAAATAAATGCTAACATTCTCATTTGTCTATAGCCTGGGTTATAGACTACAGACGAATGACCTGAATACTTGGCTCGCTGTTCAGTCCAGTCATATAGCCTTGTGGCAGCATCTTCAGCAGTAGACTGTGAGTGTGCTTTGTTTAGGTAACTTAGCCAGTAGAAGAATCACTAACGGTATTGTATGTGCCACGTTGATCAAACGAATATAAGAAAAACATATATAACCTCAAACTACTCTGAGTTAGGATACATATTATAACGAGTGTTACGAAAGAATATGAACGATAAGGCAAGTCACTCTCCACGACCCCGAGCTAACCTTAAATCACAAAGCAAAAGCATTAAAGCAGCTACTTTAGTTAGCCAACTCACTTGTTAGCTAGATAACAGACGCCTACCTTATGTTTTCATAGGTCAACATCAGACGTACAGCCTTAGTTAAAAAGCAAACACGGCGTGTCGAGAAATTCAGATAGAGTTGACAATGCGTAAATTATTTCTCAGATTAATAACTCAGGGCCTTTGCTAGCATTGTTGGTCAGTACTGTTTAGGTTTTAGGTGAATGTGTGCGCTACGTTTTAGAAACCAGGACCTCCCGGTATTCAGGGGCGACCCGCAGTTTACAATGTCATATATGTCGGGCAATACAGGGATATATAACAAACACACATATATGTTTGCCACGTGATTTATACAATTTGATCGACTGATTCAGCATCTAATCATAAAGGGGGTCATACTGATATGGTACAAATAATTGGTCCGCTTTTCTGCTATTCAATTTAAATAACCAATGATCACTCTTACCCTCCCAGTTATTTTACTTTCTGTAATTAGATTGGTCAAATATGCGTCACGTCACGTACTGACTGCGCAATCGCATTGCATCGCATCGAGTTGACGAGGTGGAAAAAGTGAGAATGCGATGCCTGAGTCTGTTAGCTAACCTTGTTTCGGTAGGTTAACTTAACACAAATATATTCCCCCGCTTTTTATCTAATGATTAAAAGTAGTCGTTATTCGATGCATAGTATGTAACCTAACCTTTGTACCATATCGACAAATCCTGCTAATGTAGTGAGTAACCTTTAAAGTGTGTTTATTATCCAGCGGCGTTAGCATAGCCATAACGCCCGGCAAAAGTTATAGTAACGCATGTTTATTTATTTATTTGTTTATTTTTTACCACGGAAACACTGGAGGACTATTAACTGTTATTTAGTCATTCAATTGCTGTTATCATTAAATGTTTTTACGTGGAGGGTTCCATGAACATATCCCCTATTACTTTTTGTTATTGTCCCAAATAATCAGTGTTCTAGTTAATATGCACAATATATTATCAGCAACGAGAACCTGCCGAGTAGTAGTCACACACGTCACATACATCTGCATTTAACTAGATTTCTAACTTGGAGTAGGTTAACTTTGTGTTTTCTCAGACAACTCCCGAGAAGATGTTCTTTATTTTGAATGTGTACAGTGCATTTGCCACTGCATCGTACTTCGATAGAAACGAGTAAAGAATATGCACGGATTAAAATGGATCTGGTATGTTGGACACTGTTATACACATCGTCCAATCTGTACAATTGTGTTTAGTGGATTAAACCTCAAATATGTCATATTATCTTGCAAAGTGCTCATGGACAGATAAACAATTAATGCATTGGCTTTTTTTATTGCAGGCATTTGGTTCATCAAAATCATATGGTTCCTCAAGGAGTATTGTCAGAAGAATTGCTACTAGCCTTCCACTGAAACCCTGTACAAGGGTCCAATTTCAGGTATGGTTTATATGACTATTAATCTATTTTTTTTATAACTCAACTTCCACTTTGTCTAGTGGCAAACATTAGCAAATTGCTTTTGTCAAAACATTTCTGAAGGTATTTTGTCCAAAGCCCTCTGCACAGGCACATAATGACAGAGAAGGATGTTGTTACAACAGGAATACAGACTCATAACATGAACCCTCATCCTGTCATGTTTTTGACTTGCATTCATAAAACAAACACAGTGTTGAAAGCAGGTTCTCTAGTCTACAGTATGTCATTCTTCTATAGTAGTCACTTTTACACTTTTTACCCACATAGTTTGTTGATCTTTTCAGGTATTCACTATAATAATACATTAAAATGTAAAGTTTGTTTTTTTACTCTCTAAAGGCTGTGGTTTCCTTATTCTTAATCTCTCCCTGTCTTTAGCTACCCTCCACACTGTAGCTGTGAGGAATGCTCTTGTCTGCTTTAGGTCAGTCCATTTGGTAACTTACAAACGGCCACCTTGTGCTGACTTACCGTGAGGCTAAACCCCATCTCTCTATTACTCTCCCCTTTCCTCCACCGTCTCTTACTTTCTCACCGTGGAGTAGCAGCTTCATGTTGACAACACGGTGTGCTGTTATGTGCTCTGCCTGCATGTTTTGAAGAATGTTTTTACTTATCCCACATGGTTAGCTTTGTCCTCACACCGGGGATGTTGGCTTCCTCAACGCAGCCAGGGAGAAGGACACTCCCGTGGCCTCTCTGGCTGATGTCGGGTGGATCAACCACCACGAGGGGGATGACGAGGACTTTTATAGGAGCCGAAGGTGAAATGGGGAAGCAAGGGGTGCCCTTGGGGAAGCTGTAAATTCTCGAACTAGCACACAATTCTAATCCACCCTTATTCATCCGTAGTCTGGGTATTTCCAGTATTTCTGCACATTCTTATTATTTACATTATACACAGTAACCTTAAGATTTAAATAGTTTCAGTACTGGTGTCTGACTGTGAATAAATTGTGATGTTTAAGCAGGTCGGGACTATCAGAAGGCCTTGTATTCCGTACTCATCAGCTTCAACCTCCTAGAAGACTCCTAAATCGACGACTGTCCCTGCCAAACCTAAATAAGAGCTATCCAGACCCACAAGGGTCGACGACTGCAAATGATGAGGCCATTCAGAAGATCGGTGCCCTGGAGACAGAACTGGCCAAACTCAGAGATCAAATAGCACAGATCGTCGTGGCCCAGGAGAAGAGTGCAGGGCTGGGTCAGTTCAAATCCAACAGACATGCCTGCCCGGCTCAGACGGTTGCATGTCATGCCATTGTTGTTAATCTGTTGTAATACCAGACATATGCCTCTAGATGGCAGCACTTTCTTATTGACTAATCATTTCCCTATGCTTTCCACCTTCCATCTTTACTGGCAACTCGCTCTCAGCTCCTGCCATAGGCCCCACGGCTCCTCCCCCACCCCCTCCTCCCCCTCCTCCCCCTCCCCTACCACCCCCCAGCCTTCAGCGGACGTTCTCGGCCATTGACCTGATAAAGCAGCGCAAAGGAAAGAAGACAGATGGCCACGCAGGGTTGGACCCCGGGCTTAGGTCAGCAGAGGTCCCCAGCATGCTGGATGTGCTGAAGGATATCGACAAAGTGAAGCTGCGGTCGGTCAAAAGGTGAGCCGGCAGATCCAGACCGTCCAATAATGGACAGCTTCGCATGCTTTGTAATGTTCGCCCGTTCGTGTTGTGTGTGCGCGCGCCTCGGACGTGCGTTCTGACGCCGGTGATGTGAGTGTTGCTAAATGTAATACACCTCAGCTGAGAGATGTCTATTGCTGTTATCGATCCAGATGCTCCTTGCATGTTAACGGAGCAAATGGCGTTGTTGTGGCTGTCACTGTACGACGATTGTGTTGTCCAGTCGTCCAGGTGATGCCAAGGCCAGCGAACCCACCGACGCCGTGTCTCTCATCGCCGAGGCCCTGAAACGCAAGTTTGCCCATCGCTACAGACACAACAGCAGTCCGGAGGAAACGGAGGAGTTCAGACTTCCTGCTCCAGAGGTGAAGCCTCGGCCAGAGGCCCCTTTGGTGAGCGCTCTTAAAACGTGGTATTGCTTATCTGCGGGCTTCCCACTGGTCATGGAATTTCTGGAATATCATGGAATTTTACAAAGTCTATTACAGACATGGAAAGTCAGGGCATTGTATCATTTATTTTGGTCGAATCGTGGGTAATCAGCGAATTTTATGTGCAGCATGTTTATCTTTTAGTTGCAATTCATCTAAATGAATACTGGACACATTAGATTTGAAGAGGTCTCTCAAGACATATTGCTAATGCTAGCGTGAATAAGAGCCACATACACACAAGTTACTTTACTAAATTAGAGTAAAGCGTGCTTGTTATTCGACTCCAATACATAATACCAATATTGTCACCTGGTGCCTTTATCGTGCGTTTTCCTTTAGTCTGATATATAGAATCAACAGATTTAGATAGAGACCAGAATGAATGGCTGACTGTAGAGTTGTCTCAAAGGGATACAACATTTAACAATGACTGTCTGGTGGTTGTTACTGATATGGCCACTCCTGTTCCAACACACTCCTGGGGGAAATGTAGTTTATCTACTAGCGTTGCCACTGCTTAACACTACCTGCTAGTTGGCTTTGGCCTATGTTGCAGTAAACAACTTTTTATAATCAATGTAATTGATTAAATACAGGCATGTATCTGAATCTCCCCCTAATCTGTTCTCTTGCAGTTTGGACAGCACATGCTGAAATCTACTGGAAAAAAGAAGTTCCTTTAAAACGGTGTGTTAGTCTGAACTGGTTCCAAACTACTCAACGAGTTGTAGTTTTGAGCATGGACACACTGATGTGCCTTATTGTTTTAAAATCAACCAGTTTAGTCTATGGACCATTCAGATTGCAGAGCTGCTTTTTATTTTGCACTTTTTTTATTTATAACCATGTTACCAGTTTTGTGTCATTTGCCACAGACTAATTTTAGCCAGTGTACGTTGATCTGGTTGTGTTTATTTATGGAAACACTACAGAATCTTAATTGAATAACGTAATATTCAAAGATATGTCCTTGTTAAGGGCCTTGTGAAAGCCTACATTTATTTGATGTCCCATTGTGCTTGTTTTGTTGTCTAATACTTTGTAGCGAGTCTAATTTATGTTTTGGGACCATATTTATGCTTTGAAGTAAATCTAGTTTTTAATTAGCATATGACACATGTCCTAGATTTTAAGGTTATTGACCTCAAAGCTCGGACCTATTAAGGTGTTCTATTTTACGATTTCCAGCAGGTTAGATATCAAGGCTGGTGTCATGTAGGGGAAACCCGGTTGAATATCAATGTGAGTGAGGTGTGAAATATCCTTGAATTATAGCATTACAGCCTGCTAACTACAGTATAACCACTGAGGTATATTTAAGCACTTAATATCTGCATTTCAATTTGAGTTGCCAACAAATCTTAATTAAAATTGATGCATTAACAGCCAAATGCATTTCAGTGATACTTTGTAAGGCATCACTGGAACATTTTACTGCCAGATGTATTTTCCATTGTTCTATATAAAAGTGGTACCTGTAAAATTCAAGTTTATATTCTTGCTAAAGTTAAATTTTATTGGGGCAATGTGAAAGGATTGCCCTGAATAAACTGTAGATTGAAAGGATACACTACACAAATTCCTTCTAGGGGATATTAGCTTCTCATTAATTTCAAACTATGAATATTTTAATTACATATGTAAATGGAACTCTTAATCAGACAAATTTAATTGAAATAAAGGACATACTTGAATGCCAGTAATTGGTAAAAAAAAAAAAATCACTTTTCTATTTTAACGACGCTTCAAACAATCAGTTGTTAAATAGATGCTCTGCTGAATATTTAAGATTGCTTCTCCAGTATTTTGTTAAATTCCATAAACGTCAAACAACTTTCTCCAGTATTTTGTTCAAAAATGACACTAACGTCAAACAACCTAAATGTGTCCTAATTGCACATGCTCTATTTTAGACCAATACAGTTGCTGATTCAAGTTAACTATTTTATGAAGGGAATGTGTACTGGAAGCGATATAATAAATGCTCACTACAATGTATTGGTTGAGATCGGTGTAATAATCCTGTTAAATGGCTGTATTCAAATGTATAAATAAAATGCAATTTAATCTATTGATACTATTATTGGGTCAAGTTGTGGTCAAAACTAGTCACATCTGTAGCTCACTCTGAGAATTTATCTTTACCTTTCAATTTTCAATGTTGAGTAAGTGTTATACTGAAGTACCTCCCAATCTGTCTCAAATCTTATCAATAATGGGTTTTATTAATCAAATTGAAACTGCAACAGGCATGTATCAAAAGGTCAATACGGCAAAGCCTTTACAAAATCTGGCGTGACACTGAAGTCTTTCCCAAAAGATGGCTGTCGCAACAAATTGTAAACATGTTTATCAACAGTCTTACAGCACTTACAGCAAAATACAAATCAGCTAAAGTAAGAAGAGCACCTGTTAAATGGTTCAAAATGTTTAAACACAAACACAATGTGTGCCACTGTACAGAAGTAAGGTAGACAAACCAAACAAGGAAAAGTAATGTTCAAAAGTAATTTGACCATTTGGTTTATAAAAAAAGAAAAATGTTGAGTTGTTCCTTACAACAAAAAAGGCAAAAGGATCATCAGTGCATTCAAAATACAAGCACACCATGCACTTAAGGGGAAAATGGGGGGAAGGTTTGGTCACTTAGCATAGTTTGTGCATAGATATAAGGCATCAGTCAAGCAGGCCTCCAGGTTGCATGTAACTAATGGAGACATTCTGGAGAGAGGACAGTCTCCGTCAGTAGAAGCTATTTTCTAGCCAGGAAAGGCAACCCTGCATACCAACAGTCAAGCCACCTCCCTCTTTAAGCGATTGGCAAAAACCCTGAGTGAGTTGAGTTGGGTCGAGTGGAGTACCGGGCGCTTGCCATGCACGCACGAACGCACGCACACACACAATGAGAAAACTTTTCCGCAGGTGCCTGGGATGTTGAGCCAGCACTAGGAGGGGAGGAGAGAAAGGATGTTTCACAGGAGGTACACCCACAGATCGTTGTGGAGATGGTGAGAGAAGCTGCGATGTCGACGCCATTATTTCAGAGTGCGCAGGTGGAGTTTGTTATGGCATCGGGTGGTCTGGGCTGTGGTTCTGCTCGTGGCTTCAACCATGTATATTGACGGTTCATATGCGGAAGGTTCTTCACGTCTGTGCTTGAGAAGGCAAACCATGGAGAGCCTACGCAATTCACGTCTGTTCAGCTCAAGATCGAGGAACAAATAAACAGGGAGGTGCGTAAACAGTCTCGGTAGAGGCAGCAGAAAGACTGGGCTTGTCACATTGTTTCTTTACAGGAGGAAGAATCTTCATTACAAACGCAACGCACGACATTAGTCGATGTCTGAATACTCAAAAAAAATCATTCTTCAAATGGCACTATGAAAACACCAGAAAACGTGTAGACTTCAGTTCTTATACCGTTATTCCCTTAGACTTGCCAAAACAAAATAGTGGTGTTCATTAAATCAAATGCCAGAACTACAGTGGATAAATAAAATAAAGCAGTAGCCAAATGAGGTATCTATGTATTGCTCTATGCCAAACAAAAGTGATTTAAAATTAAATAAATTAAATAAAATCAGTGGTTTGTCAAGATGGGCGGCAAACGCAACAGAATATTAATACGGTCTTATGGACGGGCGGGGCAACCGCAGGGGCGTAGCCAGTCTCCGTCCATGCTGGACATGCCTACCCAGCCCCCGGTGTGGGGTGGGGCTTGGTGGCCCAGGGTCTCGGGTCGAACATGCAGTGTCAGGATTCTCGGCTTCCCTGAGGTATTTCTGAGCTGCTCCCCCTTCGGGCCGTAGCTGCGCTGTCACGTGATTGGGCGCCAGTGCCGGATGTGCTTGGCTCCGCCTCCTCAGAAACATATGCTTGTTCCTGCTGAAGGCTTCCCCAGCTGGCCTTGTTCAGGCACAGGTGGCCCAGCATGGTCTGGGACAAGCGGGTGTCGGAGAAACGGGCCCATTCTGCGAACAGTGGCTCCACCACGTAGGTCATGAAACCTGGAAGATGTAGAGGAGATGAACACTATTGATCTCCAACATAATAAAACAAAATAACACTGGTATAGAACCATGGAAAAAATCAGGAGACTACAACACATTTTTAAAAGTAGAAATATACTGTAAATGTTAAGAATATCAAATAGAAAAAGTCTAGAAATCTAAAAATATATATACACATACATACATAGATGTATACATACACGTATATATACACACACACATACATACACAAACACATATATACACACACACATATATACACACACACATATACACAAACACACATATATACACACACACACACATATATATACACACATACATACATATACACACATATATATATATACACACACACACACATATATATATATACACACACACACACACACACACACATATATATATATATATACACACACATATATATATATACACACACACACACACATATATAAAAATATATATATATATAAACACACACAAATATATATA
>JAODOY010000013.1:1843603-1855036 GCA_025399855.1 Forbesichthys papilliferus | reverse complement strand
TATTAACAACGACATAGTATTAACAACATTATTATTATTATTATTATTATTATTATTATTATTATTATTATTATTATTATTATTATTCTGTTATAGGCTAATAATACTCACTTTCACTGGGTGCAAGTACCCATCTCCTTTGAGCGAATGTAACGCCTCTGTGTGTTTTGTGTTCTCTCCCTCGCCCATGCCTTCCTCCTGCAGTGTTCGAGTCAAATGCGCAATGTATGTAGTGGCCAATATCAACACGTCTAACTTCGACAGCTTGGTGTCCGGTGGCACCGACGGAAGAGTCCTTTGTAACTCCAGGAACGCGTGTCTCAGGGTTTGCACGCGGCTCCGTTCTCTCGCCGCGTTCGCGGCTGCAGGGCGGCCTCTGCCCCCGAGCCCACCAACTGGACCCTGGACAACCCCGGCCCGCTGGACCTCACGCCGGCGGCTGTCCGGACTCGGGCTGGAGCTTGGACTGGAACCTGGACTGTCATCCATTATGGTCACGGAGACATTAGTGCTGTCCATTCCGATCGTCTGGCGTTCAACCATGGGCACTTACAAATCTATATGAGGATGAAACATTTTATATTACCGAAGCGTTTATTATTTATTTAAATTGTACTCGAAATTAAATAATATATTCGAGTGTAAACATTTGCCAATTGCCTTGCCAACTTGACTTAACATTGTCATTTTTTGATTGTTAAGTTGTGCATATACCTGTTCATATGTTAGTCCTACAAGTTTAATATTGTTGAAGTAATCTGTAGTCTAAATTCGTTTTAGTTGTTGCTGGTCATACCAAGCTCAATGTAAACCGATTGGAATAAACACATTCTGTTGAATGCAGTCTACTGTTTTAAACTTTAGAAATGTGCAAACAATTTTGTTTCTATTTTAAATTGTTTCATGGTGTAAACATTATAATGTTACATTTATGAGCTCATGCGTTCATACAAGTCATCTTGCTTGAATGTTAGCCTACCTCTAGAAATCCTCAAATGTGCCGTCTTAAGAAACAACATCAAGGCGATTCTTTCGTTGGAATATATTCTGATTTTAGAATTCCACGCTGCTCTGCAAGAATCGTTGCAGCACAAATCCAGATTATCCTTATAAAGAGGCGCGTCTGTTGTCAGAAGTCCCTGTTCGCTCAAGGACCACTCACCTGTGTGCCTACGAGTCTCAGGAGCCCTTAATTTATTGGATATACAAAGAGGTCGACAAGTCTTTCACCTCCATGTAATTAATCACAATCGCCCAAAACTTCCTTGCAGTGGAAGGTTGCTCTTTTCTTTTTCCTAACTTATTTCTGTCTGGGGAGCAGACAGACTCGTTTTCAACGCCAGAGGCAGGACTCCCCCAAGTCCACTCCCCCGACACCCCTTATCCTGATATGTGGTATAGGCAAGCCCGCTCCAATTGGCTGCAAACATGATCCTGCATTTTCCTTATTATCCTATCAAAAAGAACTCAGCAATGCAGTAGACATTTTTAACATCCCACAATCTGCATTCACAAATAAAGTTTTCTTGTTTTTCAGAAAAGCTATTTACATACGACTACCACGCATGCCAAGTGTAAATTGATATGCATGCAACACGTTTGACTAATTGCTATGTGTTCTGGATCGCAAGTTCATTGGAACAGTTAATAAATACAACAGCAATCAACAGGCAGGCATTGAGGAAATTCTTGCAAGGCTCATAAATTAATCACTCTGATTTCTAGAGCCAAATGGAGATGTCGGTAAATCAATGAAAGGAATTATTCATAACGTAGCGATATCCGTGGACTGTTCTTAATAAACATTGTTTTTGTAAGGATGGAGTAACAGTATGGCTCGAGGCCACTAATTACAGGCAAAGTAAAAGAGGGTTAAATAAGCTTAGGGTTTCCTAATTACCTCACATCATTCAGAGTTTACACACTCACATGCCTCATAAAAACCCATGCAAGCATGTACTCATGACAATATTTCAGTGCATTATTGAAGCTACTGTATGCATAATACCATATATGGCTGCTACATTACAGTAAATTGCAAAACATGCCAGTTACATGTAATGAAATAAGAATTGTTCACACCGACTTGGCTGTCTAGATGTAAGATATTTTATGAAAATGCTATGACGGCAAACACAGCTACAAAATGCACAAAATCTACTACAAATACATAATTGTCCAGGAAAGTTTAATTATGAAACACTGACATAAAATCTTAGTACTTAATATGTTGTATTGTATAATATTCTTAAAATTATGCTAAATGAAACATCAGTGTTATAGACAGCTATTTTGTGTGCCTACCAGTGGCTTCTGACAGCATACAGTAGCAAAAAAAAAAAATTAAAACCAGAAACAATAGCCACCTTTATCCTTTTATAAAGACGTTTACATCTGTCACATCACATAATGTGTTTTTTTTACACATTTGTGTTTTAAGTTAATTTAATATAAAAGGAAATACAAAAAAAAAATCTATTATACATTTTTGAGACAGAAAAAGTAGAAATGTTCAAACAAACCATAATGACTAAATAACCTAGGGGGTCCAATGACAATTTGACATCCCATAGGTATCAATACCGGTAGGACAGCTCCAGCTCCAATGTGGCTGTTCTTATAGTCTGACCACGTCTTAAAGATAACATCTCTAATGCTAATATATAATGGCAGCTCCGGCAAATACGCACTGTGGCTGCGTGTCAGATGTAGAGGGGCAGTTGTGAAGTGCCTTAGCTATGTGTGTATATGCCCTAACTGGAGGTCCATCTCCGAAAACATTGTGGTCGCTCATGAAAGAGGGGAATATTGCACTCGTAGAGAAGTTATCCGACACCCTATGAAGATAGAGACATGTTATGAGCGCTAGGCATTATCAGACTGATAGCCAATAGGCTTAGTTTAGAGATTACTTGATGGATGGGATTACTTGTAGTCTAAATAATAATTGTGTAAATCTAAATAATCTATACCTATTTTAAAAGTAAAATGTGCTGTTTCAGAATACGTTATTTGTTGGATTCATAATAAGCAACAACTCATGTCCTTGTTTTCTGATAAGGTATGAGTGCATTACAGTAGCATTAACATTAATATAATAATAATAAAAATATGTAAAGCGGGAGTCATTCAAAGAATGGGGTCAGTAATAAGGCACAGGAGATGCTGTATACCGTGCGTCACTGTCCATTTGTAGAGGGTGTGAAGAGACTTTCTCGATGGGCCTAAGCAGCACGGCCTTGTTGTGGTCCTGGATGTTGGTGTGGCTGTATTCAGGATGTGGATTCCCAGCCATGTCAACTGGAATATAAACAAAGCCAAGCAGAACCCCCAAACACACACGCACACGCTCGCACGCACACACACACACACACACACACACACACACACACACACGAGTTCAAATGCATTCAGATACGTAATGGAGGCTTATAGGACAGAGACAAATGTGTTTGCAAATTAATCTGCTATCAAGGTCTTTAACACATCGCCATACCATTCAAACAACACTTTCCTTGAAGTGGTATGCATTTTTTGCAAGTGTTGGGGTAGGTATTCTAGATTTATGGGTGTATTTGCCATAGTGGTTAGTATTTAATTAGTATTTATTATTAGTAATTATAATGTAATTGAATGACAATTCACACAGGAAATATGATTAAATCTCCCATGGGAATTAATAAAGCACTAATCTAGAAAAATGGCAGTCAATATTACAAATAAATAGTAAGGATACATTTAAATAACGTAATTACACACTTGTTTGGGTCTGTCAACAGTAGAAGAAGTAGAGAAAAGCCTCTAGACACAGACATTTACTTGATAAGGTGTTCAGCGGCTGTTGTACATCTGTCTGTTTCTTCTTGGTCTCTTTTGACGCTTTCCAGTTAATAAGGAATTGACGGGTTATGCCATTAATTTCCTTTCCATCAAGAACTTCTATAAAAAAAACAATTTTAGCTGTATAAGCTGTGTTGAAGAAGTGAAACGTCATTGACCTAGTCATGGTTTAATTGTAAGGCCACTGTACAGTACAGTAGGTGAGTGGCAATATATAGCAGCTGTGGTGGTTGAGATGTCATTCAGTGTGGAGCTAAAATAACATATTCACCTAGTCTTTTGCATGCCATTATTAGACAATCCCTATACTTGGGTTTTTGACACACTGGATTTCCACTCAAATCCATTCGCTGGAGCTGGAGCCAATGGTTGGAAACATCCTCTAGCTCCTGAAAATATATGGAAGAAAGAGTTGATCCGTATTGCAGCACTGGTGAGCAGCACAAATGACTCAAAAGGTAATATTCAATTGGAATATACATGGAATAATACAGTTGGAAAGGGCTACTCTTTTAATACGATGTGTAGATGACAAGTAGTCGCAAATTAAAATATATGATATTGCACCATAAAAAGCATATCATAACAAAAGGTAATTAGAAGCAAAGGGAAGGATGGAAAATTCATAAACAACACATTAGTCTGGCCTAATAAACAGTGTTGCCCGTATCGCGTAACTACATGCGTTACACCCGGGGGAGCCAGTGAGGCACCGGTTCCTCCAGCAAGTTGCCTGCAGTTGTATGTTTATCTAAAGGCACATTAATCCAAGCCTGGAAATATGAATACTCTCCGGACACGCTCTGATTGTTCATTGCCTTCCTGTCTTGGCCAAAGCGCTTCCACTTTTCCAGCTCGCGTCGCAATCAGTTCAGAGGGGAGCCCTGAGCGCGGCACGCTCCCAAGCTTTGATAAATGATCGTGTCAGGGCCGTCACTCAGAAGGGCCTCGCTGAAGAGCAGCCTGGTGCCAAATTGCCCCGTCCCCCCCTCCCCCACAACCCCAACCCCCCGCATGCGGGGGCGTGTGGAGCAGTGGAGCGCTGGCTGGCCTAATGATGGGCCAGTTATGAACCTGTATTTGACCAGGGCTTCGATTCCCCTGTCTTCCCTGCCCCGCGCGCAGCTACCGGCCTCTGAAGATGCTCCCCCATTTGTCACCAGGGCTGAGTCCCTGTCATAATCTATTTTTTTTTAAATCCATAACGTTTCCTCTGGATTCTGACCAAACAGTGCACGAAGAGGGATCTCTCCTCTGGGGCTCTGTGTTCGCTGGATCAATAGTGTCCGGTTGGGTTGTATAAATTATTGGATCTATGTGTTGAAAATGAGAGGTCCCTTTGACACATGCACCGCAATTACCTGCGCAGTGTCTCAGTACAACACCGCTGGTATTGAATGAAAATAGAGGCTTTACCACATTTATCTTTTCAGCCAAGGAGCTCCTTCAAACGGCACAAATCCTCAGCCGCCAGCACCGGCATCACACACGCCACAACAGAAGAACATTTTTCAAGATCAACGCAGTGAGCCGAACCCATATCTCAGCTTCAGACGTGTCTCCTAGAAAGTCCAGCGCTGGCTGGACGTGAGTATCGAATGCGACACTCACGAGGAGAAGTAAAAAAGTCTGCCTTCCAAGGGAAGGGGAGAAACTTGTGCTTGTTTAAAGCTGTCAGCGAGAAAAGTCCCAGGGGAGCGGCTCGCTGATTTGTTGAATAATTCTGACCCTGTGCTAGTCATGGAGACTGGGAACCTATGGCGGGATTTGCAGGATTTGGTTGTTTAGCACCCTATTCTCCATATCATTTCACACGTCACTGCAGAGAGCCATGAAACAAGATTAATGATAACCCCATCAGCAAACACAGAATGTGTTGATTTTAATGTGCTGTGTTCAGCATTGATATGGTATTCTATATTTGAGGGCACAGACTGGATCAGAGGTCTGGGAAAGCTGCTAGGTTTATACAGCAACACAGCAGTAGATTAGACAAAATAATAAGTGTACCTTCATGTCATGACATTTATTGTCAGCAGCAAAGAAGTGAGTGAGCTCCTTCAGCACTGCCAGGTCCCTGATCTCATCAATGTTATTGTTATTGATATTCAGGATGCACAATGATGTCTGTGAAAAGAAGTGCATCCATAAGGTCAAAACTATGTTCATTAACTCTAAATGACTTAGGAGGTCCCACAAACACAGAAGGTCACAGACATAATGTTATAAAGGGAATATATTTGATACATAACATTGTATTGGTAATAAAATGTTTCAATTAAAATGTGAGTTATTAGAACATCCATTTATACTCTTTTAGTACAATAAGGTATACGTAACATTATTACAATAAAGTTGCTGATAGCCATTACATAATATTACACAATTACAAATGATTACATTCCTTATATACAAAATATATTACACTGTATATAAAGTGTATATTATGTATAAATTATGTATAAAGTCTATATTTAAAACTTATATATTTAGTTGGAAAGGCATACATTTCTGTGACTGTGAATAAATAAACCTTACAGTATATTAACCTGCATATAATATAATGTACTATCCTCCTGCTCAATACGTCTGCGTTGAAGAAAAATGATCTTATTTACAAGTCAGATTGAAGATACTGCTGTCACTCTATGCATTTTGTTTCAAGGTTCTATAACAGAACATTAATAAAAAGCTGAAACTTTTTTCATTTGCACAACAAGTGAGCAGATAAGAAGCTGAGATGTTTGTTTATCCATGTCTGGGCAGTAAACAGAAGTAAACACACGTTGTAAAGTAAACAGCAACAGGACTCTCTTTGACATAATCAAACCAAGCACAATACTGCATTTACATTGATCACAGACCTCAGACAAATCAGCATATTTTCCATTGGTAATGATAACACACCATATTGGAAATGACGCAGATAATATAGTGTATTTAAATTATGATGACTACAAACTGGACTACATTGAGAAAATAATATATGCGATGTTTTCACATGTGCAAAGCCATCATTTTTGTTTTATTGCTTTAGAATGTTGTTTAGATTGTTTAAGCAGTACAGATGCACAAGATGATGGTAGAACCAGTGTGACTCTCATATTCAATTTCAGAATTTCATGCTTTTAATATCAGAATAAGACAGCATACATTTAAGATGGAAAGATGTAATAAAAGCGACATTTGGAAATGGTACTAAATAGTTATGATTGCTTATTCACAAATATGTATAAAACACCCAGGAAAATAGGTGGCTACACTTCCAACACGTCACTCAGCAACACTCGCCACGGCCATTAAACGGAGCAAACGGCTTCAAAAGTAGTTCAAGAACGTTTTGAACGTTTTCGAGGAAACGGGTCGCTGAGAACGTGCAGGGCGTTCAGTCTCACTGAACGCACACACCCACAATGTATCTCTAATAGCAGAATGCAGGTCTTACAGCAAGGGTGTGGAGAGTCCTGGGATCAAAGAGCAGCTTCTCTCCCGGTGCCAGCTTCTGGTTCTCAACGTGGAGCTCCTTAAGCTCAGTGAGATGCTCTAAGCCTTCCACTACTGCTATGCTGTTGCCACCGAGATATCTGCAAGGCCGATGACAAATGCAAACCGACATTACGGCACACACGCGAGGATAAGCACTGTGACGGGATGACGTGCATACTAACAGTTTGGATAGCTTCTGCAGGCTGGAGAGGTTCTCTATGTGGGAAATGCAGTTGTTCTGCAGGTGCAGATGGATGAGGTTGGAGGCGAAGGCCAGGTTGGGTATGTGCGGGATGTGATTGTCGTACAGGTAGAGCACCGTGAGGTTTCTGCACATAGAGAGATCGCCCTGGAAAACACAAGTCACGCGTGCATTGCTTTACGGTTGCACAAGAGAATTACCGGTAGAAACACTCTCATGTTAAAGTGGCTGTTTGTATGGTCTGCTTGTATTATGCAGACGTCTTCATTATTTTTAAGCCTTTCTGTTTTGGCAGGGTGTTTACAGCTCTACTGTAATACATGAACTATGAATTAGTTTGTCCACACAATTAGACCTGCTTCAGTTCAGCCTTATACATTATGGCCAAAATTACACACTTCATTTTTAACATGGCATATAACTGGACTGCTTCTCTTACAATGTCCTCAATGTTCTTGTTGGAAAAGTTGAGGTGTGTGAGTCTCTGCATGGACTGCGAGAAGGAGCCACGCCTTTTCTTTTTGGAGTGTTTGCCGGATTTAGCAATCAGCTCCACGGTCAGTCGCACCATGGTGGCTCGACACAGACACTGCCTGGGAGAAGATACCTTTGTTACAGCTGCAGCCAAGCGTTCAGCCCAGAGTAGTGACTGGTGATCTGTTAGAGGAGGGAAAATAGACAAGTGTGAGACTAAATACACACAATATGGGAAACTAATGCTGTCTCTCCATCAAAACCTTTTATGACACGGACAGCCCTGAAAAAGCTTTGTGTTCAATGAGAAAGCCCACCACACAACACAAACAGAAAAGGCATCTCACAAGAGCCTGCACGTTTTAAGACCAATCAGTTAGTGGTAATTAGGCTGAGTATTCCCTAGACACTTGTCCATTTCAATACTCATGAGGGTTGTTTATTATCTTGACCTTACATTGAGACATCAAAATGTGCTTCCCGTTCAACCAGGCACATACATTTTCGATGTCAGGATAGGGGGAGAGAATAGGAACCGAGATAGATGTGACAGCAGGTCTTTTCCACATTTGATCTCATGCCACCCGACCGAGTATTGTTGACAAGGGGCTCTGGTCGATAAGGTTACCGCAGACCTCGACTGGTAGAACAGCAGACCACTAAATTTACACCCTAGGGATCTACTATTAGGACAGGTCACCATTTTGGAAGAAAGAGTATCTCATCAATCTTTAGTTATGTCAACCGTAGTAGTGTTCATGTCTTCCCGAATTACTAAAATGGAAATTGGTCCAATCAAATAGGTTAGGAAGTGAGCCACTTTATACAGTACGGTAACCTCGTTCCAAGTGTATGCTAAAGTTAACTGTCAACTTATCTTAGATAATTAAGCTAGCCTGGAGGTGCTAATTCGCTATCATTGGCTAAAATAAAACGAACGTTTACGTTAGTAATGCCTGCATAATAAATGTTGAAATAACACGCCTACCTTGTTCATGTGTAACAAGATGTTGAGGTATTAATACACAAATACGTAGAAGTCGAAGACCGTAAGGCTGGGCGTTTCACTTGATCTGTTTAAATGGTTTCTAGGGAAACCACAGTGAGAGACCACCCCTAGAGCATTTCTTTATGTCTGTTGTGCATATTTTTTTGCTCTGTTATTGAGTACCGTAAAATTATAGAATGTATTCAGTATAATTTATTTTCTTATATGCTACTATAGGCTACTTGAAAAACAACACATTATTTACTATTTTCAGCCAATATGATCTCGTGTAGCCAGACAGACTGGGGACCTAATGCGTATCAATTCAGCATCCTATTCCACTTCTCAATGTGACCCCGGGTTTCCTGTAAGTGACCTGCCTCCACACTTATGCATGCAGGAGCGTTTGGTGCATGGGGAGGAAATGTAAAATGTTGTGTCGAATCGTTGTTTTTTCTTGTACACTTCTTGTACCCCCTCCGTTTTGTGAAGGTCTGGGGGTCAATTTCACTCCACCATTCTTGTTGGGTTAAGCAAAGTAAACACTTTTTCTACAGATGTCAGCAGGGTAATAGTTATTCCAGGTCGGTATAGCCTATCTGTGAAAGTCTCATGCTTTAAAAATGTATGGAGATCCTCTCATTCTGCAATATTCCAGTGTATTTTCAATGAGTTTCACTATATCTATATTTTTCATAGTAATGTTATCTGAATATCCTTTCATGTTAATTTAACAAATACATTAGAACTGGATATTTGGCTGCCAATCATTTCACTTGAATATGATTTACATTACATTTCACTTGTAGTCAAGCATGTCCACCAGATGAATGTAGAAATGTCCATCTGGTGATAATAAAACCATTCCCAATGAACTCAGTATGTTTAATTGATTCTGATGTTCAAATCACCACCGCAGACCAAGCATTAGGTGAACTTGCATAGTCGGAATACTTTCTCAGCCCTCTGACAGTCATCAATGCAAATTATGCAATATAATAAAATCTGGCATGTTGTAAAGAGCACTTTGACTTGTATTCAACAATTGCAAATCCCTTAATTACATTAAAGATAATCTAATATGTTTAGCTTGACCTGTTTTAAACATAGTTGTAAAAAAAGAATCAGAAAATCATTACAAGAATTGGTGCCAAAGCTAATGTGTGTGAGTAAAAGCAGACGCCTCCCCTACCCCCTCAGGGATTCTCTCCTCTGCAATGCATGACATTACAAATATACATGTAGCCATCACAATACCGTTAGAGGGGAAAAGACATGACACAAACCCAGGCCAGTGTGGTCATGTGTTAAAAAACGCAGGCCGGGGTGAGTGTCTGTTTCGATGCAGAGCAGACCCACACGGTTGAATGGAGTCTAGTGTGCGCGCTGTTGTTCCTGTGCTGCGTCACTGCCACGCCGCAAGTCCAACGGGCTGCAGTCTCTATCGGACTGCACCTCCGAGAGCCGAGCGGAGCCCGGAGTCGCCCCGCAGAGACACTTCACACATGCCAGTCTGTTCACGTTGGAGCCGACGCAAAGCCATGGGTTTGTTGTTCCATTATGTAATGCTATGACAGGCTAAATATATTTGTATGTACTGTACAAAAGTCATTGTTGTGCTGCAGAAGGCTACAGTAAAAGGACTGCCTATGAGAGGCCTAGCCCCCTGACGCATATTTTTTCATACTGTAATTGCAAGTTTAAATATTTTAAATATTATGTATTAATATACATTTGCTGATTTAGAGTGAAACTCTTTGCCTTGGTATCCATTTGTCAGTGAAACAAACGCAGTAAATTGACAACCCAGTTATGTATTTTTAATTATCAGTTTATTTTTCATTTTGCGAATTTCATTCTGCTAATATCAAGAATGTCCAAGTATAGGAGGAAAAACGTACACGTGAACTCAATGTTTCAAAACAGGCTTGTGGTTCAGGTTTAGGTGGCAGAAGTGTTGATCTGATTGAAGAGTTTGTCTTTGATGACTTGAGACATCAAACCATGAATTGCCTCTATCGTGGTCTTGCAGCTGAAAAACAAAGATTAAATAAAGATTAATTTCCAGACAGAAAAAGAGCATTACAATGTAAGCAAATGTATACTGTATGTACAATGATGTTATTTTGTTTATCCTCCAGACATTTGTGGTTCTAGGATTAATTATAAAAAGTATGTCTAGGGTTTCAGTTACTTTCATTAGAATTAAACACACAACAATGTCTGATAACAAAATAAATCTTAAGCTCAATATATTGCATCATACATTCCATCTAAATTATAAACATTTCCCAAGAAAAAGTCAATCATTTTAAGATGTGATAATAACATGTAATAAATAATCTTTATTATCTAATGTTAGAATTAAAGAAAATAAATGTTCAAGCCAATGCAGGTCTACCAATGAATCAATCATTTTAAATAACTGAATAATGTCAGTGAA
>JAODOY010000013.1:1802531-1821105 GCA_025399855.1 Forbesichthys papilliferus | reverse complement strand
AGGAGGCCTCGGGGAAGACCCAGGACTAGGTGGAGAGATTATATCTCCACAATGGCCTGGGAACGCCTCGGGATCCCTCAGTCAGAGCTTTCCCATGTGGCTCGGGAAAGGGAGGTTTGGGGTCCCTTGTTGAAGCTGGTGCCCCCGCGACCCAACTCCGGATAAGCGGATGACGATGGATGGATGGATGTTCCATTTGCTGTTAGGTGATGGAGCTATTTTTAAAAAATGTTCTTTGAGAAACTTTCCATAGGGGCTGCAAGATTAATTGTTCCTAGTGGGACAATAAAGTTAACATGAACTTAACCCCTTGATGCCTGAATATATTTCCAATAATATAAAACATTTATTTAGTGAGGGTTTGCTTTCAAGGTGATGCTGAATTAATTTGAGATTGTTAATTTTTTATAGCACATAAAATAAAAAATTCTTATGTATTATCCAAATTAGGGATACATGGTGGAAGCCAGACCAAATTTGATGCACAAAGTTCGGCTTGGCTTCCGCCTCGGTGAAGACCCAGACGGGACCTACGTGGCATCTTGGCCGACCCGTGGTGCACCAAAGTCAGCTTGGGTTCCAGCCATTACAGACGTATTTAGCCAATCTGGACGGATGTAGCGAATTAGCGACAAATAGAAATGGTCAAATAACTTACAAAATAATATTACTCACATGAGGTTCATTCTAAAATTGTTAGATGTAGAAGCAAACTATAAGCTACATATGTTTTTATGTTAGCACAACTTAACTCCTTTAGCACAATTTCGTCATATTTGCAGCCTCAAAAGCACATGGAATTATCCAACAATAAGCTTCCTTGAACCGGATGTAGTTCTTACTCAAACTGGTCCTAGAAGAAACCAGTGCATGCAAAAGGTTCCTACGTATCCACTGAACATGCACAAACCATAATTGGGGAAATACATATGTTATCTCGGCTGCAGTCTGACTGGAACCGGTGTGCCGTGAATACGCCTCAATCAGCGTTGAGGGGTTAAAATGCATGGGTTTCACAATGCAATTTTCCACATTAACCTCCCTGGTTGAAAACACCTGGCCTGGAGGAGGGGTTAGGAAGAGAGCCCACCTCGTGCCAGGAGTTGCCCAGGTAGTTGCCGTCGGTGTGGGCCACAGTGATGAGGGTCTTGATGGTGTCAATATTCTTCTGCTTCATCTCAGCAATGCCAGAGCTGGCTGTCAGCAAGGTGAACCTGGCCAAGGCTTGCACATATGCATCCCGCTCCAACTGGAGTTGAGTGTGTTTGTGTGGGGGGGAAGAAAGAGAAATAAAAGGAAAATAGCGCACACACCTTAGTATGGCATATACAGGCATATATTGTACAGTATTATTGCTTGGTCACACAGTGTGCTGTCTAAATGTCTGTATCTGGGACATTGGCAAGGAGCACACGATGCAGAGTGCTTGTCCTTTGTAAACCTCGACAATCAAATGTAAAACAGGAGGTTGTGATGTTGTGTCCTTCGATGTTACTTTAAAAAATATATTCAACTGAATTTGATTCCAGCAGAAACGGAATGACCGGTTCTTTCTTCCCCCAACGGCCTCAGTGCTGACAATATTAACAATAGCACTATAGCGCGGCCAATCCAGATCTTTGCGCTGCTCTCATACAGCCTCTGTTTTGTTGATAAAACACTTTCCACGGCTGTTAGCAGACAAGGACACACAGAATAGTGGCCTGCAAAGGCAGGACATGCTAAAAATACTGTTCAAACCTTCATACCAGATATCTCCAAGTTGGCCTGAAACATTAGCCAAAACATTAGTTTTCAAAACATTAGCTAAAGCGTCCTGTATTAAGTCAAGTCATTAAACCGTACATTCAAAAGATGCTATCTAACTCCAGATGGTAAAAACAGAAGACTTCAGCGCAACAAAATCACAGAGGTCCCGGGTCGGAGAAAGGCATTATGAGACCAGTGACGGGTACCTGGATGCAGAAGATGCAGGCTATTCTGATAGCGCAGCGGATGCCTTCCAGACACAGAGAGGCCACGTCGGTGTCATCGCAGTCCTGCAGGCCTACGCTGAAGGCAGCTAGGAAAGGGGTCCACGCCAGCTGGACGACAACACAAAGTGAGCATATACATACGAATGCACGGAGGAAACTGCCTGCCTGCCTGCCTGCGTTACCTTGAACATGGGCCTGACGTGCTCCAAGTGAGTGGCGCTAGTGAAGGGGGCCTGGACGTGACTGACCGCCTCCATCAGCGCTTTGGCCGTCTTTGCCATCTGCTCCATCTCCACGTTGTACAGCAGACGTCTCTGCTTCTCACTAGCCACACCTGACACGCGCACACACACGCACATTTAAGTTACAGAGGCAAAGCTAACCCATTACGGAAATGCACAGAAAACCCTGTGACGTTTCCCATTCATTCTGACGGCTCTGAATCGGCCACAAACATACCTGATATGTAAAGTAATTTTATCACTGCTTAACGAGTCTCGGGGAAGAACCAGAGACACTCACTCTGCTTGCTGGACTTCAGGGTGAGCTCCTTCGTTTCCTTCATGGCGATCTTCTTGCCGGCGATCTCGTCGTAAATGGCTGACAGATACTCCTCCGGCAAGTCTTTGCTGTCGTTGATGCCGCGGTTCATTTTGATGTACTGCTCCTTCGTCATCTTGTTCTTCACCTTTACACAGAAGGGGCGGTGTTGGGGGGTGGGGTGGGGGGCGTAGGGGAGACGGTTACAACACACGGGTTTGCGGTCACCGGTTGCGTTGCGGTGTACTGGGGGGCAGACAAATCATACTGAGTGGCGGTTTACCTGCGGGCTGTGGAGGTCCGTCGTCAACATGATGATGGAGTAGGCCAGGACGTATGCTGTGTCAGCACTCGCAAACAGTGTTTGCCTGCAATACATTACAGGGGGTAGGGAGAAGAAAAGGTTCAAAGAACATTAAACATGGGTTGGACAATGCAGAACTCTCAGAGGGGGAACCAACACGTCGCTTTAGTTGTCTGGATTACTGGTCAAAACATTTCCAACCCCCCAGCATTAAAAAAACCCTCTGGATCGCCTGTGATCTATAGTATAGATTCTATACGGAAGACAGCCCAGCTAAAGGCCAGGGATCCAATCTTACCCTTGGTTGCATTCCAGATATCTAGCAGCAAATTTCTCCATGAGACGATCGATCTTCTGGGCCTCTCCCGGGAGCCGAAAGCCTTCCAGGAACATGCGCAGTGCAGAGACAAAATCTTTGCCCTGGAAGTCCATTTGGTCCACGTAGGCATACATCACCTCCTTATTAAAACGCTCGTTGTCCCCGAGGAACTCCCCCACCTGAGTCTAAAACAACAAAATCATATGACTTAGCCTTATTTAAAATAGCAGTATGTATACTCACTAGTGGTACTACTGACAAACTAGAGGTGAGCAAGAGAAAATGTAAATCACACATATATTCTAAGAAAAATGACAAAAGCAATACAGATATTTATAACTAAATATTTAGTTTTAGATAATATAATTGAAATGTTGTCGAGTAGGCTAGAGACCGTCAACAACTTCTTATTCTGATGATCATCATCATCATCATCTCTGGAGTCTCCGGATGAAGATGGATGGATGATTCTTTTTAAGCACTGCCATTTAATTAGAGTATTTAAACAATATCTGAAAACACTGTCAGATTGTATATTTACATTTTATTATCCAGTGGGTACTTAAATGAAAAATAATTGAAAAGAGAATGCACAAGCCAAGAGTTCTAGACAGACTTGCATACCAAATTATCTCTGAATGAAAATATAAAAATATGAGATTGAGAACATTCTTCTAACGCACTCAAGTGAGAAGAAGCTTAATTTATTTTGCCACAATGTGGGTATTCTAGCAAGAGATGCAGAACATTGAACGTATCGGTTTAAAGGCAGGGTCAGTCATTCTCGAGAACGCTTGCAAAATTCAAGCTCAAATCAAAACAATATTACTCCGCAGCGCCGGGCCAAACATCTAAACGCACTGTGAAGCAAAGCATTGCACTATGGCTTTGTTGATGTGAGCGGTGTTTGCCACATTGTTTATGTTCCCATTTAAGGAGTCTGGGCTGTGTAGAAGTATCAGATTATATTTTCAACATGCACAGAAAGGTAAGATAGCAAAATGTGAGGATGTATTTGGTGAATTTGACTAAATGTGTATTAGCTTACAATTAGCTTGCTATATCTGACTTTTACCTTAAACACATACATAGTCACAGAGCAGATTACATAAACACATGTTAACCTCTCTTCAAGCCTCACTGTCTGCCTGCTTGATGGCACTTGTGCTCGAGCAGATGTAAGGATCGCTCTTCCGTGCCGATTCCTGCTGTGCCGAGGCCCCCTCGAGTACAGCCAATCAAGGCTAAGAGCCCCGCTCATTAAAGTAAACATTTGTGCTAGTTAAAGGGCTTCTAGCCAGAGTGGGTGGATGTGTATGGTAGGGAGGGCAGGGTATAAAGTGCTGTTAGGCTTTCTCCCACTGAGAAAGCTTATGTGCAGACAAGCTAGTATAGAGAGCACAGAGCCATGTCAAAGAAATACGTGGATTTGTTGATGTTGTTATTCTTCATAAGAAAGAGATGTGAACTGTTACCGAATCCAGCCTCTCCTCCTGGTGCAAGAACTGGGCAAGGTCCTCCGGGGTGGTACCCAGCATGCCTTGCTCCTGAAGGTACTGGATTCCTCTCTTTGGTTTCTTGTTGAACCTGAGGGGGGCAGCCAGACAACACACACACACACACACAGTGAATAGATACAACAACACACAGATAAGGAGGGGGGGGAGGGGGGTGCTGACTTACAGGTCGATGCCCTGCTCGATGATCTCCTTCTGCTGCTTGAGGACCTCAAACTGCTCGGGGTTGTCCGTGCCGGACATCTGGGTGCTGTAGCTGCCGATGCCAGAGGAGGCCGTGGAGTCAAGGGAGTTGATGCTCCCGTAGCGGTTGATGGTCTCCGGGGCCTTGGTCTCCGTGCTGTCGGGCTCCAGGGGCTTCTCCTGGCCTGGGCATGGGGATTGGGGGGGGGGGGCGATGGTGGATTATATATTGGGTCTCTTGACACCATAAGGATGGTGAGAGTTGATCCAAGGTGTGAAACCTGGAGGAACTACCACTGGCAGACAGATAGGCAAGGGAACATTAGAGGAGGGAGAAAATGAGCCTGCTGGGCTTGTTAAGATATTATTATGGTTGTCACAGGCACGGCACACGATTACAGACGCTGAAACACACAGGCTAACTAGCTCACAGATATGTACATGTGCCCCAATTCACACACACACACACACACACACACACACACACAGCTGCTGCTAGCCAGGTTGAAATGCGTGGTCATTGGGCTATCCAATAATGCTCCTGGCAGAGGATACACAGAAGCGGAGGGAGAGCTGTTTCTATAGCCGGGGTGTGGGGTGTGGTGTGTGCGGGGGGTTGAAGGCTTGGCTAGCTGGCCCTGGGACAAGTGCAGCCATGGCTACAGACGGGCATCTGATTACCCGTCGGAAACTCTTTAAAACATTCAGGACCGCATCGCCGTAATGTGAGCTGGCAGCGCACTTCCCCATACTCTCATGCCTGGTGAACAGAGCAGGGCAGCGAGGGCAGGGTGGGGAACTGCAGCGCAGTTGGATTAAACACTGATAAATGTATAGATTTCCATCACAAAGCTATGCTAACTATTTGACACAGCAGCATAAGCAACCAGTGGCATTTGTAGGGTAAACATAATAAATGTGTAAACTACAATAAATGACACCAATATGGTTCAGTAAGTAGTCTATGCGGTCTTGGGGGCACACGCGTATAATGCATCTAACTCGTCTAATTCCAGCAAAAACACAATATATTATTCCACAGTGACTGTTAATACACCGTAGCCACCGCACAGCATTCTAGCGCACACACCACTATTACCTGCTCTCCCTTAAAAGTCCCCCAACAAGGTCAGAAAAATAAATAAATAAAAAAGACAAGCTGCAGATAAGTCATTTGGAAAAGAGGTTGTGATGTACTACAGTCCAATGATTCCACCGCTAAGTATAGTAGCTAGCCCTGTTTTCAGTTATCAGCGTCACATATCAATGCATATTTCATCGTACTGGGCCAACGATGCTACTCCTCATTGATTCATCTTGATAGATAAGTCAGCTTTAATGGACGTCAACGTCCATGGGAGCTGATGGAGAATACAATTTGCTTGGCTGTGTAGCCTGCATTGCCCGAGGCTAGCCTGTGGATAGTTCCAGGGGGCTTGTGCCCTCCAGCTCGTTTGCTACAAAAAAAAATTATTAAATAAATACAATAAAAATCGACTTCTGGAACATGGGTCCTCCAGATGTCCTAAGGTGCTGCTGCTATGTTTTAGACTAAACCTGCTGGATTGACCTGTCTGTATTTGCCTCTAGGTGACTGCTGTCTGACTTCCCAGACAGCTATTGAGTGCTAGCCTTTGTTTCTCAGAGAAGTTCCCCAGATAAATACCAGCCTTCTGTTCCTCAAAGGACTGGAGCTACGTCGCTCACTAACCCGTTAACCTCAGTGGTAACCTAATGCCAAAGGAAAAGGTTAACAGATCAGCTATATCCTGGCAGTCTTTCCCCATAAAACCTAATTCGACCCAGAATTTAGTGGGAAAAATGTCACCGTGTATATTTTATATTATTTGCATGCACACTTAAAATCCTCTGTCCTATTAATTCACCATGTTGATAAGTACTGTACCAAAGCTGTGATGTCACATAAATACCCTGTTGTCATAGACCATAATGGTTAGACTAAAAACCAACGGCACGTGCAATTAAGCGAAAGCCTTTTCATTCACTAAGGAACAGGCTGACACCTGAGCTTGCCAAGAATTCCCCACTGAACCCAACTCAGACGACAACAACACATGCTACAACAGCCTTTCTAACGGAGTTTCTGGCCTGCAATTTAGTACATAATTAGCCTTCTCTAGCTATTGCTATTTTTAACCTGAGTTATGCTCAGTGCAAAAATATTTGATTAATTCAACCTGGTGTAATTCACACATAACATAAAATAAAAACAAATTTAAAAAAAGAATATCTTACCAAGGCTGGTCTGGGAGTTAGGGTTGACATATTGGTCTTTACTCCACTCTACCATACACTTAAGGATGGAGACTAGACATTCAAGGCCTTTCTTTCTCAGGGTCAGCTCCTGAAGGGAAAATACATTGTTAAATAATAATAAATAAAAATATACACGCACTATAGTATATTGTCCATGTTAAGATGCATCAAATGTAAGACAGTGAAAAATGTAGGAAATGTTACCTGAAGAGGGGTTGTGCCAAGCTCATGACCACCTCTGCCCTGGGCAATCTTGGACAGGTCATTGACCAGTCTCTCAAATATGTTAGCAGCATTCAAGTCACAGTCATAATTCACATAGATATCCACCACACTTTGGGCATCTGGGAAAGAAAGACGTGACCCAACATGCCTTAGAAGACAAGACCGCCACAGACTCTATAACAATCTTAAAGCCTGCTATCAGAGTACAAATTATAGAACCCCACGTCAAAGGGAGAAAAACTCCTAAATTGGAATGATCTGGTGGATGAAGGGTACTCTCTTTGATCCGAACAGTCTATTTAAGATGGTGTTGGATTTCATTTTTTTACATGCCTTAACTTGATTGGCCATCTGACTAGGAGAGGGAGGACAACTCAGAAATGATTGGTTACAATCCAGAAAAAGTCACTGGAGTGCTTTACGCAATTATTTCTTTCAGAGAGGAATTTTACATAATAAACATGTTTGAGGTCATAAAATGAGTAAAGCCTTTTTAGAGTCCCTTCAGACGACCCCCCCCACACAACTGGAAAATATATAATTTCATGAAATTGTACCGTTAACATTGATTTCCCTTTTTCATTACATAATTATCTGCAAAACAGAGCTACTCACCCGCACATATTCTAGTTAGCGTTTGAATGACCATCCATTTGTGGTCGTAGGAGCTTGTTGATGTCTCAAGAATGTATAGGAAAATTTCCTTGAAGAATACCTGCAGAGGGATGCACATAATATTGATATCACAATAACAGTGAGGTTTTTAATAAACCGTGACCACACAGATCTCACGGTGACCCCGCTGCTATCGATGGTTGTGATCTGAAGTGAATCGGAGTTTGTTTTCATGCTCGCAGAATAAGTGAATACAGTTATTAAATGCAGTAAGAGGAAAGGACAATCTGTTTGGGACACGGTGGGCCTTACCAGATGGGGACAATAAATCAAAGGACCCATAAAGCAGGTAATCACAACAAAGGAGAACTGCATTACAGGAGGGAAAAACACATTTCTCAGGCAGAGACTGCTGATATTAGGAAAATGACGACAGTCTCCAAAAACAAAAGCCTTTATTTATATTCTTGGAAGGCCTTCAGCTACAAACAGGACGAATGAAATCGGTGAGCCAATGTCTGACATCTGAGCCAATCTGAAAATCAGCAGATTGTTTACCTCAATTTGCATTTTGAGATGGGTTTTGAAGTGGGAGAGCAGGGTGAGGAAGATGGAGAGCGAGAGCTCAAACACTTCGGGCACGGAGGAGACGCCGTTCTTGGACAGCGCCACGCACAGGTACTGCTTGATGGCGTTGATGAACATCTCGTTGGTCTTGAAGATGGGCCCGGCGTTCTGCAGAATGGACAGCAGCAGCTGGAGCGACAGAACCTTGGAGCGGAGCTCATGGGATCTGGGGGGAGAAAGGAATAAGGTTATTAAAAGGAAGGACGCCCATCACATGCCTGTTGCAGAAGTAGCCATTCTGAACAATGGCCTGTATCGCAAACCATAAACGTAGCCCTCATCGAGAACAACGTGATCGGAGCTGCATCCTTCTCATCTCCCGTTCCCAAGCAACCTACGATCTTAAAATCGTAAACAGCCATCATGTGGTTGCTAGGCAGCACGACAGACAAGTTGGCAATCAAACGACATAGTTTGGGCTAGTTTATATTCCGAAATTGGCTGCGTCTCTGCAATGTGTTCTGTCTCTGCTAAGCAGACAGACTAAGATTTATGTTGCACAACAAAGGAGTGCCTCTGCTTCTCAGACTAAATAGAAATGTGCTGGTATTTCTTCCCCCCCATGCACATCGTATTTCTGACAATTTATGGCTTCGTCGTTTTAGCCGGAGACACGTTTTCCAGCGGTTCTTGTTTTGATTGACACATCAATGCTGAAGTGGTGGAAATAGCCACCCTCCCCCGCATACAATCTGCAGAACAGCAATATAAACACATGCTTTTGAGCAAACTATGTTGCATTAACACAGTGATGCAGAATGTTCTGTTCCAATGCTAATCAAATATGAAATGGTCTTATCTACAGTTAGAAGGCGAAAACCAGCAAATGCAAACAACAGAGCAAGGTCATTAACTTTGTTGAATAAATTAATGATCAGAAACTAAGCATAAACCACTGGTTTATGGCTACTGTCCATTTAAGCATAAACCACTGGTTCATGCTTATTTCTGAAAGCCTTTTAGGCCTCACTCTGCCCTATTTGGGATGTCTTAACACTTATCATTTACAGACAACTGCAACTACATTGTGTGGTGCTGTATTATAACAAGCATACTGTATACAGCATTATTTCTTTAAGTTTCTTAGAGGATATGTGCTTGATAAAAGTAGGTTTAGTTAGAGATGTGGTTTATTTTGCCATATACCTTGTTTGTTTTACTAAAATTCTTTGTATTTAATCCATGTACTCATTCATAATCTTTTCTCCTGCCAGGCAGTTACTGTGTATAAAAAAGAAAACTCTTGCCAATACCTACATATCAGGACAAGCTAATCTGATGCTTCTGTCATGGTAAATGCTATCATAGCCGTAATGCAAATGTTTATTATGGAAAAGGAATCACGGAACCCTACTGCGACTACTGGTAGTGATAAAAAGTAAGTAAGTAAATGACAGGTGATTCAAAGTCCAATATATGTCGCTATATGCTTCCTTTAAATTGTGACATCCATTATACAAGGTGTCCAAATGCACAGTATCAACATGGCGGAACTATCCCAGAGAGAAAACAGACATATACAGATGCCCAATAAGATCACACTTATGTCAAACCTAATTTTAAATGTGCCCCTCCTGACAAGTTTGTGTTGTCAGGGGAATGCAAAGTGTTGGTTTAATTTTAAAATATGTTTGACCATAATTCCTCTCATTATGTAAATCAATGTCTAAACCAAACCAGTAAACAATCCTCTCTGACTGATGGGATGAAAGGTAAACCTAATAACAGTTGGATATTGGTATTGGAATTGGTTGTTAAAGGTGGACAACCTGTGTGTTATAGAGCAACCAGAAGAATGTTGTGCATGAAGGTTTGGGTTGTCAGAGGGAGGGGCAGGGACAGCTGTACATCTCGGAGTTCCTTAGAGGACGGGAAGCTAACAAAAACACTTCTCCAATATGGCAGCTTGTCAAAAGGTGCTGCTAAAATAAACAGCCGTTCCTGCCACGAAAAAGCAAAACTGTCTCTTACTTGGGGTCAGGAGGTCCGTCTGACAGGGGCTTCATGGAGAGCTTGCACAGCGAACGAAAGACAAGGAAAGCATCCTTCTGGAGGATATGGGAGAACTTAGCGCCGGGGGGCTGTCCTGACGTTGCCCCAGATTCCTAGGTGCAAAAACAAAAATCAGCCGGCAATGCATCAACTAAATGCTCCAGTGTGGGTGTACTCAGAGCCATGGAAATGACAGTTACGCCAATGAAAGTTCGACATTTTCTACAGTCACATGGTTCATGGAGAGGCAAAACCTATGGCAAAAAAGTTTCCGCAAGTACTCGGTGGGCGATTTGAATATATACACACACAGATATACAACTTCATTTTTTGGTAATTAGTAGTCAATAAATGCACCGATTTACATTTGCATAAATAGATATCCTACATAAATAGAATTTATAGGGTGCTCTTAGTATATAGGCTAACTTCCGGGAACTATTTTGAGGCTCCACGATCCGCCATTGCTGTGAATTACGGTCCATGGGAGTGTACGGAGATGACGCGACTCTCTTTACATAGCTCTGTAATGAAAAACCTTTATGCATGGCTGTAATAGAGGTTACATACTGTATGATGCACTGATGAACTGAACTTAATTAAAGGGCTCACACACACAAAAAAAAAAACACACCATAAAGCTTGACACCATCTTTGGTTGTCTCCTGCTGTGATTTAATCAAATGAAGTGCATTTCCCTCACGCACTTATACAGTACTCTAATGAAAATGGCATCAAAGACAACTGGAATATTTCACACAATGCACAACGCATTAAATGACACTCAAGACAGAACAAAGACATTGCCTTTTTATAACCGCTTAAAACAAAAAAACTAGAAGTTGCATTTTCCATGCTACAATTATTTGTATTATTAATCTACTGCATAGTTTAACGTCTGCTTATTAAATTATAAAAATGAGCTGACTAATTAACCAAATAAAATACAGTCATCTCAAATCAATGTCGATTAGGGCAGGCAGCGTTACCATGGTGACACCCTACCCCACTAACCTGAGTGTCAGTGGAGGAGAGGGACATTCTGTCGTCTGGCAGGGACGGGGTGAAGCTGGCAGGGATGGGCGTGCCGGGGATGCCGTTGGCGTGGACGTGCTCGCCGTCGCTGCTGCCCAGCGCGCTCTCGTCTTCCGCGGGGGGCTGGGCGCTTGCCTCCGACTCCGCCCCCTCACTCTCGCCGGCTGGCTCATTGGCCTCAGAGCAGAGGTGGGCGGGGTCCAAACAGTGACCTGGGGGGTGGAGGCAAGAGTCAGGAGGGGGTCAGGGACTAATGCTACCGACTACTATGCACTGGTCACGAGTAGAAACGCGCGTCTCATAAGGGACTGCTGCACTCTGGGTTTTGCAGTGTCCTGGTGAAACAGATACCTCGTTTGCTATGCACTGCAAACAGGACAACTCTGCCTGTGTTTCAGTGACAAAGGAATTTCCCGCCGAGGGATCGATAATGTAATACGACTACCATGGGTATGGTAACTGAGCGAATACACACCAAATACGGGCTCACCTCCAGCTACTGTGTTGACCACCTCTTGTAAAATGCTCTGTACTATTTCCTGGGCTTTCTCCTCGTAGTTCAGAATCTGGTCCTCCTCATCTAACGCCTCTTCTTGCTGCTGCGCACCTAGAATACAAAATGTAATCATACAGAGACACGCACACATACTGTGAAGACACTAAATGTTCCATTGTTTGGAATGTCAACATTGTACATTTTAAATACTGTTGAATGAGAACGTCTTATTAAAATATCATCAACAAAATGATGAATAATGACATGGTTATTTTATATGAAAGATGGATATGTTGTTTGCCCCTGACTCACTGATTGTGCTGGTATCATAATGAATGTTAAATGCAAAATAAACAGCTTTGTTTACTTTGCCAAGCGCTCGTCTACAGATGTCATAAACAAGGCTTTGTCGGCTTGTCATATTGAGAGTTTACCCAACATAACGTGGAACAAAATCTGCGAACGCACCGCCCAAGGCAAGCCCTGCAAGCTCGGCACACAGTGCACTTGACAACGTGGTTTTAAGTGTCGCTGTGCTCCTGTGAATAACAGCATGCGCACAGTAATGGCTTTGATGCACCAGTGGTTCACTCACTGTGACGCATGCTTTTTGAGATACTGTATTCATTTACTTTTTGTTTTCCCACCCCCCACCTGAAAAGTCAGATTCTGCTATTAATTTTTTTTGGTTCAACAACATTTTTGAATCTTTGAAAAGTGCTACATACATACACAATCATCGTGTTCGACTTTGTAAAGCGCTTTCGGGTCCTTGAAATGTGCGATAAAAAACACACAATTATTGGATTTCTATCAAAATAAAAGAATAGAAATCACATTTATGCAGAAAAATACCATACAGTATATCCCCAGCTTGCGACCCACGGTATGAACAACATATCTGACATGATCCATTGCAAGGATGAGGACCTCTGTGAACACAGGCTTACTCTGGGCTGCCGTGGCCTGGTCGGCCTCCGTCTGCTCGTTCTCCACGCAGAAGTCGGAGCCGCTTTCCCGGTCGCCGGGGACCGGGGTGGAGGGCGTGGATGGGGTGGAGGGCGTGGTGGGTGTCGCCACGGGGGTGCCAGGCGCAGAGGAGATGGGGCCGTTGGGCTGGGGGGCGGGCGGCTGAAGCTGGGGGGAGTCCGGCTCAGCGTGCGGGGTGACCGGGGACGGCTGCCTGTGCCTTTCTCTTTCCACTTGCTTGGCTTCCTGCAGCTGGGGAAGGAGGAGGAATGGACACACACACACACACACACACACGGATGGTTAATGCTAGGCAAAACAAGCTCTTTGTACCAATTACAAGCCTGAACGACCAATCAACAAGGTTCCTTGAGAGGCTCCGCCCCAGAGCCGTAGGCAAGGCCAATGCACATCCAGATGTCAAACCAGGAAAGAACGAGGGGGGAAGCCCAGGAACAACAGGTTTCCACGGCAACAAGACTACATCAGACTCTGATGCAAAGAGCCGAGACAGGGTGGATGTGTGTTTGTGTTTATTATTTATGAATGAATCTCGCTCAGAAGTGTGAACATTCTACTGGGAAAGCAGGAGAAACTGTGCAACTGCCAATTGATTTCTGCTGGCTTGTGTGAGCCGGTCTATTTCTGTGTACTGGGGGCAGATTTCTTTCTGGTGGGAAAGGGCTCATACAGCACATTCAGGCTTATCTGTCACAGCTGAAAAGGTTTAGTACTGGGCTCATAAGGAGCCCGGAATAGTATTAATGTGTTAGCACTAGCTAAGACGTGGGCGGTCCATACACCGTACCCTAACTGCCCACGTTATGTCAGCCCAGTTATGCGCTAAAATACATCTCGTCCGCTGTTTTGTTTTTTTCTCCACAGTTGTGCTTAAACTGTGTTGCATCAAAGCCTGACAGAGGCGTAATACACTGTTTCTTATTCCTGAAGTGCTAAGATGAAATTAGATTATAATAACCGAACTGCGGTTACAGCTCAACAAAGTCAATTCGCCGTGGGCAGTTGTACGACACGGTGTATTCCGGTACTCACGGTTGGAACATTGTGGATGAGCTACAATTCTGGGCTCCCCAGGCAATTGCATTGATTTCAAAATGCGGCACTTTAAAGTGTACACTGCAGTGTTGAGTATTTCAAAACAAACTCTCAAAAACAGAGGAGAAATTGCAAGCAAGTCCATACTTCAGTTCAGCCAAGCTAATAACAGCCATAGTGCATTTCCAATCCAAGTGCATTTGTAAATATAAAAACAAAAAGTACAAGACTTTAGAAAACTCAAGAAGAAGAAGCACACTTTAACCAAATAGATGTGCGTCACGCATGGAGAAAAAAAACAAAACATGCGACATGTTTACAATATAATGGTGCTAAGTGGGGAAATCTTCCCCCTAGAGAGGATTAGCTGCTAAAATTAAAAACGGCTCCTAATCTCATAAATGTGCAACGTTATGGGATTGATGATCAATGTGATTATGTTTAAGCAGTAATCTGTTTTGTCTCTTTCTAAAATGGTTTGGGAAAAACCTCCCAATATATGGGAATAACCTCCCACTGCTTTCTTTATTTATACACACACACACACACATATATATATATATATACATATACATATATATACATATATACACACACACACACACATACACACAGACAGACATACTGTACCATACGATAATATAACACTTAATGTCATATTTCACCTTACTTCCATACGCAGACGCTTAAAATAAATAAAGTATAACATATGGCAGTCATTTAAATTTAGGGCACGGGCGATGGTAACAAGGAAAGACACCTTGCACCTTGGCTTGGGGGGTGGGGGGTGGGGGGGTGGGGGTGGTCGGGGGGGTGGGGGGTGGGGGGGATACAACGACAAACCAGTCATTGCTAACAGGCTAGGCTCATTATTTAAATGCCACCTGTCAGAATGCGAGACAGAGTCAATAAGTCACGCCGTCTCCACACCGGCAGAGACAACACAAGAACGTGTCTGTGCCCATCTCTGCCTCAAAGTCTGCCTTGTCTACGTCGACAACAGAGGCTGGCTTCTTTGTATACCGCTTTGTCTGAGTCGACGCTGATTTAGTGGACGCCGCAGCCTCCGTTTCACACGACAAAGGGAAAACAGAGCCGAGTCACAGCTATCCTACCACAGAGCGCAAACAAAAACTTTGAACAGGTGCGGGGAAAGCGAGATGATCATCATAGGCAAGTCAACGGTAGACACAGCAGGCACGGCGATGCCACGAGGCAAACAGGCACCGCGGCTGGAGCAAAGGAAGAAACAAATGAGCGAATGGAGTGAAGGAAGGATGGATGGACGGATGGAAAAAGCCTAATGCACACACACACACACACACACACACAGAAGAATTTAGAGTTCAGATGAGGCAAGTTACGGCAGTCCCGCACTCCTTTACCTGGCGATCACGCTTTCTGGAGGCCAGAGACCAAGATAGCTTGTGATTTGTAAGCTACGTGTCCCACCGAGGGTCAAAAGGAAAGGTCGAGACGGAGGCGGTGTGGGGGGGAGGAAGGTGTCGTCAAAAAGAAAAGAGTGACATTAGAGCACACGTCTTCAAAAGCAGCACCTGCAATGTACCTCTGCACACAGTGCCGGCATTACACTGGAATAACAAACGGACAAACCAGCTAGTTGCAAAAGCCTTTCCACAGTATTGTATTGTCCACGACGACAACACAAATAGCCAGATTATTATTCAGCAGTTATTTGCATTGATTGTACATTTGGGTTTTTTTATTTATTTTTATGAATATTTTTTAAATCTCAAATTACATTGTTAGCTGGAGACTGCGACAAAGGCCATCTTTTGCTTTTGTCCACATCATATTGTTTTTGTCAGGCCCTTCCAATTGTGTGGGTGCCTTCCTATGTCTCTGGTCTGTGGGCGGATACAGTAGTCGGGCATTGTGCGCGTGCAGAGCGCATTCGGCGCAGGGCTAACATACTGCCTGGTTTTCCATGCGCGCGAAGATCACGTTGAGCATCTGCGTGAGCGTGGCCTTGGCCGTGGTCTGGTTGATGAGGTTCTTGCTGGCCAGGTAGATGTTGTAGCAGGTCCGCACGGCCTGTAGAACCGTGCCCTCGTGGATCTCTATGTGCTGGGAGGTCACCGCCGTCAGCAGAGCCTTTGGGAGCGGGACGACACAGGGAAATGAGGAGTTGTGCGGGAAAAGGATTAGTCAGCTATTGTAAGCTAATACACCAAATATCTCCTGGAATTCTGCTACTTTACAGTTCCGGTACCATCTACATCAATAGGAACACAAACAAAGTGGGGAATACCGCTACAACAGTGCTGCTAGACTCCGCAATGCATGTCCCGTGTGTGGGCAGAGCTTCTGAGGTGGCTTGTTTTGATAATGCCTTAAGGAAAGCAAACAATCTTGAGACTGACAGCCTCTTAACCTCTGAAGCCTCGCCCATGTTTGAAACATGGTGACTTCTCAGCTCTTACATGTGCGGTTTTGACAGCTTCACCGGCCAATGGAATCAACTACTGACTTAATTACTCCTGAATTTGGTTTTCATCCATCTATTATTGCTTCCCTCCGTTTAAGTCACCTTGTGTCTCATGACGTAATCTCTCTATATATTATTGTTTGCCCTTTCATGTGGCAGTCTTGCTGTTATCCAAAGTAAACAATTAAAAAGCTTCTTTCTTGAATAATAATAATAATAATAATAATAATAAATAAGGTAGATTTGGGCTCAGAATCGAACTTTCAGGTTTGTTTTAGAGTGTAGAATAGTGGAAAGTTGGATAAAACAACGCCTCTAAGGTGCTAACCACTTAAATGGCAGTGTTTCCTGCAGACTTTCCTCCCTGAATGTTAGTGTAAAGTGAACTATTAGGCACACACTGGGTTACGTGTGACAATATTACACCTCGCAGGTCATCTAAAAAGAAAATGGTGGTAGGTCAACCAGTGCTGTCCGAGACAGAACCAGGTGTACTGTCAGGGGAGCAAAATGCTTGTTTGGAGCTGTGCAGTGCCAAGTCCATATAATAGATTACAGCATCCATTGGACAGAGCTAACATTGTCGTGTGTTAAATACTTTTTAAATTATCATACATTGTATATTATTGGGGGGGGGCGACTGCAGAGAAAGCCTCTACAACATCGTGTGACAGGCGATGAGGTACCTTTATAATCTGTAGCTGGACCCCCTCGTCAGTCTGCGGCCCCTGGAAACAGGCGCAGATGGTCTCGATGATCCTGTCGATCAGCTTCTTGCCTGGGGCCGTGTTGTCGGGGGCGCTGCCAGTCAGGTGGCCATAGGCAATCAGCTTCTGCAATATGTAGGCAAACGCAGGTGTGCATACGGGGAAAGACACAATGACACGCAACCACAAACTTGTAACAGTAACGCTTACGTTTTACATTGGATCGTGTTTATTCCCGTTTTAAAATAACTGAGTCAATTACATGGGTGTACTCAAGCACGCCAACTGCTTCTCGTAAGGTTACAGGCAATAAATAATACAGGCCGCCATACAGAAACACACAGCGTCTTGTGTTAGTAGCTACTGACCTGTAAACAATCCAACGAGGTGATGACGATGCGGGGACATTTGGACTGACATGCTAACTCAAACGGCAAGAAGTACTTGTCTGCTTCAATGAAGTTGCTCTTTGATTTGATTGGCGGTAGAGTGCTGGAACTTGATTTGCCGTCTCCAGTGGGAGGACTGGGACACACACACACACACACAGAGAGAATAATCACAGTCATCACACAACCCTGACTGGTAAATCAAGTCTATATAGAAAATCAGCAGGGCCTGAACAATCACACCGGCACAAATTACGTTGCCCTCGACAACAACAAACAACTCCAGCTGCAACAAGTGTTTCATTTAGAGGGTGGGCCATTTGGGCTTTAAATTACAGCATCAGCCACAGGTTTTACGTGGGCGGTATTATTAAAAGGGACACTCCACGATGATGATGCAAGTCCAGAATCACCCAGAATGAGAAGATAAAAACACAGCGAACATCATCACCATCACTGTATAGTAAAATGATACACGGCATATATATGATATTGCCCAACCCTGCTACTAATCCATGTTTCTAACAGCATGCAGAATATCCACTTGCAGATCCTCTGAAATATGTCTGGGAGGTACGATGTCTCTGAGTGAAAATCTAGTCATGTTATTGTATTGATTTTATTCACAGCTTAGGTTCTACGTTTGTGCATCAACCCGATCTGGAAGGTGTTTGCGCCTGACGGTGCCATGTGTTGACGATGCACATCCTCGCCACAGAACAGTCACACACACACTATAGCGTAGTAAACAAACCATGTAACATCAGGACTCTGGCTGGAGGTGGAAGAGAAACATGTCGTGCCCTACGGCCATGTTTCTATAGCATTCACACCACAGCCAGACTACACTTGCAGTAGAAAGGAGTGAGAGGGGGAGGGGGGGGGGGGGGTGGGAGGG
>JAODOY010000013.1:1773834-1787434 GCA_025399855.1 Forbesichthys papilliferus | reverse complement strand
TAAACTAAAACTAAGCATTTTCAAAAAATAGAAACTAAACTAAACTACCAAACTCACTTTAAAAACGAATTAAAACTAAATTGAATTTAATAACAAGTCAAAACAAACGAAACGAATGAAAAATGCAAAACTATTATAACCTTGCAACAGGCATAAGAAGGTCATGTTCATGGTGCTGATTAGTATGCTACAATCAATCAAGGTGAAGGCCTAGTGCTCCCAGCTAAGACAGAGCTGAAGATGTGAAAGACAATTAATGGAGGGCCTTTTTTTGATTTGTGTATTCTAAAATGCACACAAAATAGAATTGGTGTGTGGGTGATAATGTTAAAATTGTAATTGTAATTGGCTATTGTAAGATAACTTGACAGGGATGCATCAAGCTAATAGCATTAATATCCCCTCAGTAACTTACAATTAGAAATGTTTTCATCTCTGAATAGCGTGTATAATGACAGACATTGTTGATGTAATCATATCATCTCACTAACAGACTTTCAAATAATTAAGACTATGCTCACACGCACACTGTTATATTTTAAAACTTTTGAATAATGTTTTTTCTTATTATTACTTTCACACCAGCAAGTTTAAAAAAGAAAATGATGTCCACAAGGAAAGGCAAAGATACGCTATAAACCTGTCAAGAACATGCCAAGCCAGCAGCCGACGATATAATCCTAACCTATAAAGCTGTTTTGGCCAATCAGAAGCCTCACTACTGGTTTTGAAATGTTGTCAGTGACCTTCATGGTGCACTCTGAACTGCTGATCTGCTCGTCATTATAGTTGGATAGTAACTGTATTTAAACATGTAAAAAGTCTCGTTAGCAAGGTTAAAACCAGTTTTGCCTATGTCCTCCATAGCTCAAACATCACGCATGTAAACCAAATATCTGAGAAAAATCACCCCCCTGCTTTATAATATCGAATGTGGAAGTTCCGTCTGTTGGAACATCTCTGTTAAGTTATATTCTCTCTGATGTAAACAGTTAACAGTGCATAAAAAACAAACAAAAGGCAGACGCACAAGTTGACATTACAAGCCCAAAACTCAGTTTTATCTGTCTACACGCAAATTTTAAAATATCTGGCAGGAGTTTTGCTAAATCTTCGGTGATCGGATGCACCGTTTACATGAGGATGAGGCTAAATCGCGCAGAAAGTTTATAAAGTATGTTATAAAAATGTCAGTGTACGTGGCAGTGTACAAGTGGACATAGTCTAAGATTAATTTCTTATAGGGGATAGGGTCCAGTGTTCGTTTCTACCTCTTTATGAGACCACTAACGCACGTTTGTACACAAACACCTAGGACACTTCCTGCGATTGTAAAGTGTAGTGCAAGTATCAGAGAGCGGATGAGTGGGTGACTGAACAATGAAAGAATGTGGCCTTTTTTTCCAAACAACTAAAAAGCGCTTTCTCTGCATTCCTTGATATTTTCTAAAGATTATTCCTGCAAAAAACATCAGAAGAGGTGCAGACAAAAATTAAATAATAAAATAGGTCAGAAACTCAAAAACAGCATAACAATGGCTGCAATAATTAATGGGGAGAAAAATGGTTACTCTTAAACCTTTTACGCACACACAAACACATCTCTGTTCTTGTCAAACACCACTCAGATTTTTCCATGCAAACCGATCTTTCTTAAAAGATTAGGCATCCTATTGGACAATCCTATTCTTATTATCGCTCAGTCTGAACATGCTTTGTCACTCTTTTTTAGACAGAAGAAGTGACAATGATGAATTCAATTGATATAGTGTGAATCACCCTCCAAACTCTTACAGTGACGTCAAGTCGTGGAACCATGGTGTTGTGGGAAACGGGTGTTCGTTACAGCCTGCTAACAATGATACCAACTGGATAGAGCGTCTACACAAAAGGGCCTGTTGGTGATCAGAGAGCAAGCTCAAACTAGGGAAGTAGTAAAAAAATGTAAACCTGTTAAGCACTCTGGCTAATGTGGCCGCGTGCAGGGCAGAAGGGTGGTATTTAAAACCCCCACAAGGCATGAAGACAGGGTTGAGGGGCTGGGGCTAAGGGGGAGGGGGGGGGGGGGGCACCAACAAAGCAGGACTGGTCGTTCCACCCTATGGCAGTGCCAGTCTCTTGCCGGCCCTATACTGTCTGAAACACGATCCGTCAGGCCGGGAACAGGGACATAGAACAGGGTGTCCCAGGGGATGTGTGCGTCTGTGTGCACACATGCAGTTGCTTTGGCTGGTGCTAAGCTAAGCAGGACAACCGATGGCGTGCACTAACTACTGACCATCCTGAATGCTATTACATATAACAGACATAGGCATAAAGACAGAGTGTGGATATAGTCTCTCTCTGAATTTTTAATCTTCGGGTCATGACACCCCAGACAAATAGACCCCCACACACACACACACACACACAGCACGAGAGGAAGAGCAGCTGTTCTAATTCTAAATCGGTCGGAGGAGTGGAGTAGAGCAAATAACTGCTTATACTTGTTTGTGAGTGTGCGAGTGTCTGTGTGCGTGCGTGTGTGTGTGTGTGTGTACGAGTGTTCAGACAAAGCCAATGCTAAGGCCATCCAGGCGAAGCGGTATAACAGCTCCAGTATGAACGGTCTTCTACCATGTCGCTCTGCAATTGGGTGCGGGGGGTGGGGGTGAAGGAATGGCTAAGATACCCCAGGATTTCCAACAGCATCTATTAAAATATTAATAATTCAGAAGCACCAACAACACTGGGACCTGGAAAGGCACTTTCTGAAACATAGGTGCTGTGAGAGGATTCCGTCACGTTACAGCCTTGTAGCACGCAAATGGACAAAACTCTACACCTAGCACAGAGGGAGGGGGGACTTTGCATGTTATTCTGAATGATAAACACTGATTCTCCATTTAGTTCACTACATTCCTTAAATATAAATGCAATTTGCCATCACAACTGGTGCTTGTTTCAGGTCTATTCTACACTTTCAGCTTTGAGCAAGATAATGCTCAAAATGTCTGCAGTAGCCTAGTGTGTGTTGAGGTGTGTGTGTGCGCACATAGTGTAGCAATCAAATCAGACCTGGCTAGCCGTTCACACTTTCCCAGTCAATAGACTCTTTCTAGCGTCATTAGCTTGTAAATCACAAATGACATTGGCGGACCACCCAGACGATACCTTAATGTGGGCTCTAGGCCAACATCTTGGGACAGATTAACAGTCTAATAAAAAGAAACTGAATTATTGATTTGATCAGCACTGGGGCGATGCTAAGGTATGTTGTTAAGGTATGTATGCATCTCCAAACGCCATATCCCAGCAGTGCTCATTTGGTACGCTTTCAAGATAACACTCTTCAGGTAAAGCCACATAAGTACATTAGCATTGTAGGAAATGTTTCAATGATTTATTGTTCACTAAGACATGTTAATTAATGGTGAAAAGGCTTGTGTAACAACATAGACTGGCTCACCAAAGAAGGGCACAGACAAATGTACACCATAGTAACGTCAAGGATGGCATTTGCTGTAGTTGATTTGTCAGAGCAGGACGAGAGCGCAGAAGAAAATACATTTACAGTTGCTCTCTAGAGGGCTACCGTTAAAGCACAAAACCTTGAAAAGTAAAGTTTAGTCATAGGATCCCAAAAACTCACTCTACTATTCAGCTGCACACAAATATGAAAATTATACTTTTATTCAATTTTATACACCATCTGATCTGGAGCCCAAGGCTGGAATCGGGAAGGCCAAGAAATGGCAAACACAGTGATTCTGTCTCTGGACAACATACATACCCCAAGGGCATACGAACAACCTATGGATGTAAATGTAAACCCCATTTTCCATAAAAAGCAGAGTGCAGAGATCAACATTTTATAAAAGGATAGTGAATCTTTTGCAACCTATTACAATGTGATTACCAAAAATAAGACTGTAATCCAGTAAAAACTTTAAATGTGATTTAAATAATGCATTATTCTGAGCAGGGGTCGGGCATCTGCAAGGACGTTTACTGTATCTCTTCCTATACACGTCTGTGTTGGTTGCAAGCAAAACAGATTATATCCTGTGCGCATGTTCTGAAAGTAGCAGAAAGTCAACGGAGCGAGTGGCAAATATCATTTGAGAGAGCAAATGCCTCAACTGGGTGGACCTCACCAGTGTGATGCAATGTGCCCTCAAGGTGCCTTGTCCAAGGTTAGGGAAGAGGGCGAGCCAACAGTTGTGGTTTGGCTTTATCCCGCCTCGCTTTCCCTGCTCTCCTCAGCTCAATAACTGTGCTGCAATGGCCGTGTGATGCAGGCTGTGCATGGTCAATAGTCTTAAGGGGCAGCAGCGCAGGCAGCGTGAACAGACTTGCATACATGCAAATAGGCACTCCAGGCTGTGTAATGCGGTGATGAAGGGTCCTTGTTGGCACTCTGCCTAATGCTTACTTCAGCTGAACACACACCCAATAGAGTGACATGCACGCATCAACACACGATATACTGTACGATATTATCGTTTATAGCGATAAAAATAATACTGACGACAATCGTATCGTGGTGAATGTCCATTATCGTGATAATCATAAATATCCTCACATAAGTTTGAATACTTTCACAAGAGATTTGAAAAAACCTGTCTAGCTCACTTGTACAGTCCAATTGTATTGATTTACTGATTGATTCATTAGCCTGCATTTTTCCAGTCAATCGTCACCACGGCTGACGGCTCGCTTGCTCACTGTGTTCCCCACATAAAAGATTAATCGGATATGTTGAAAAACTGGTTTCAAAACAAAAATAATCACACAAAAAAAATATACAGTACATGCGTCATGATGATAATAATAATAATAATAATAATAATAATAATAGGTATGCAACATTTTTAAGAGTTAAAAAGGTGACCTTTACAGAACAGTGGAGATCAGATTACATACACACATAGATGTAGGTTTCTTTGATTATTGGGGTTATAAAGTAGGGGGTTATAAAGACTTTGAGTGTCATATACTTCATTTCCTGCATTCTGGTGATTTATTTTGTACATTGTGCATCGATTTAAAAGGGAAGGCAAGCCTAGATTATATTATGAATGAATTTTCAAATTTATCACATATGCATGATTTACTATTACCTATTAATCAATGATAAATGTATACATATTTTTACACATTTATTAACCCCTGTATCTTAATAGCTCATATAATATTTAAAGCTCAGTTAAAACAACTGTGCTGGCTGCCAGCTTCAAAGACCGTGAAAGACACTTTTTGAATTTTATATTTTAGAACAAAAAAAAAAAAAAATCAGGGCAATAGTCTGAAAACCCACATATTTTTCCATACAGTCTCTTGTTTTATTACTATATATATATATATAAAAAATATTAGCTATTAAGATACAGGGGTTAATACATTTGTAAAAATATGTATACATTTATGATAGATAGATAGATAGATATACATACACATACATATACACACATACATACATACACACACATATACATATACACACACACTACTAGCCGTGTATTGTACAGTTATGTGGTAGGAAAAGCCCATGTGTTAAAGACGCACAGAAACAGCACTGACATGGACACACACACACACACAGCCAAACAATTAGTCCCACGCTACCAAGTTCTTCCAATAGACACCTCTCACTACTATAGGTTGCATCACAGCCTAATTTACCCAGAGTGCTTCAGGTGAGGCATTCCATGAAGATTGATCCCACCAGAGGGACACAATCTCATTTTGTATTATACAGAGATTATACGACCATACAGTAAAAGCCCCTTGGTACGCTTGCATGGTGGTTGGACAACCGACAACCACCATCCTCCAAAGATTCACTAGGTCATTTGTAATAGAATCTGCACCGCTACAGAGACTAATTCTGTTAGCCATCAATTATTCTACACCTCAAACCTCAAGAGGTCTGTGTCCCACTCGCCTCCACAGGCCAGCATGGATCGCATTAAGAACCAAGAAGCCAATAGGCTAGGGAAGTGATGAAAGATTGAGCAGTAGCTTATAAACACCTGTATGTAGCAGGTGAAATATGTTAACGTCAAAGACGAGTGTTATCATAGCTTATATTACATTATTTCCTAAATGTTTTTATTTTATTGTAAAACAATAACATTTTTTCTGTTACTCGTTTCTTACGTTCTCAATTTAAAATTGACAGACAGACAGACAGTGTCCCAGCAGGGGATCAGCCTTCTTACCCAAGTAGAGCGAGGCATTCTCCTTCTTCACGTTGTCGTCCAGGTAGGTGGGTCCCAGGGTGTAGATGGGCGTGGAGCCCATGCCCACCAGGATCTGGGCGCAGATGAACAGCGCCACATACAGGTCATGCTCGTTGCCCTCCTGGTCGCGGGGGCACCATCCCGATCCGGCGTCCGCCGCTTCTCGACCGCTGGCGTTGGCGCTACGACAGAGCCCCTCGCGTTCCGCCGAGGAGTTCACCTCCTGGATCTGGTAGGGCGGGGAGATGAAGTGGGGCAGGGAGAACAGCGCCGCCCCTGCCGCGATGAGGACGCCGCCCACAGCCAGCCAGCGCGGCCTCTGACCCTGGCCGCCGAAGTACGAGATCACCACCACCACCAGCAGGCTGCCGATGTCGAAGCAGCTGACCAGCAGGCCGGACTCAGAGCTGCGGAGGCTGTAGCGCTTCTCGATAGTGGTAATCACGCTACTGAGGTAGCCCGACACCATCAGTGATTGGATGAACGTCAGGTAGCACATGCACAACAGGAAGCAGCGCGAGTCCCTCAGGATACGGCCCGCATACTTCCTGACCGGGACGCGGACCAGGCGAGCCAATGAGAAGCCCAGCTTCTTGCCGCCGTGGCCCGCGGCGGGATGGGAGGAGCTGAGGCCCACTCCGCTAGAGGCCGAAGGGGAAAAGTCCATCCTGGAGGATGGGGAGTCCACCTGGCTTGAGTCGGGGGTTTTGGGCCGGAGATGGCTGCCCTCATCGGCAGTCGCCGAGGTGTGGCGGGTCTCCACGGTCTCACCACTCTGTAAGCACAGACCATTCAGGATGGGGAGGCTTCTGGACTTGAAGCAGTTCCCCGGGGTCATGTAGTCACTCTGGAGCTCCTGGACGTCCAGCGTCTCTGACAAGTCGCTCCCCGTATCATTGTTGTTGGATGAGGCCATTCTGCTGCTGGATACAGGAGCTTCAGTTGGTTCCTGGAGGCCTGGCCTGTGTTGACACTTCAGTTCTTGAGAGCACCGTTAGCGAAAGGAATGGCCAGAGCTATTGAGGGCTTGGTGCTGGCACTTGTGCCCTGACTGAGGACCCAGGAAGGATTATGCATCTTTAACCATCAGCACACTCCCGTTTCCACATTATCGTCTGCAGCAACATACCTCTATCACAGACCTTCACTCCAGAAGCAACATTAGGGATAAAATAGTCACAACGCACTAGATTAACAATCTAGTGATAGTAAGTGTAGCTGTATTTACGTCATGGGAGGGAGCATCACCTAAGCAGTGCAATCTGTGATGCAATTTGATATGAAAATTCCTATAAGAGGAAAACATAGCCTACCAAATGTTATGCGAGTAATCATTTCTTTTTTAAGACACGATTGTTATCCGGGGCCGGTTACGTTATTTGACTGTGTATATGGCTCTTTGTTGTCAAGCTTAAAGTCTTCAAAGCGTTCTTTCTTCGTCTAGTCCCAGCCAAGCAGCATCCTAAAGGAAGAAATGAACAATAGCAAACAATGTAACTAATATTATAATTAAGCTATTGCAACTCATACGCTTTAAAAAAAAAATCGATCCTGGTGAACAACAATGGCAATATTACTGCTTGACACCGCGAGATAAAGCATTGTGCAAAAAGGCTACACAAATATACAACAATAACGGTTTTAAACACGGTCCCTTACTGTACAGCAAATGCTACAGCTGCTCTTTGTCAAACGAGTAGCTTACGGTTTATAGAGAACAATGACAACGTCAACGACAACGCTATTCTATTAAATCACGATTGACGATAGGATTTGAATTAAAACAGGATTCAAAAACCGACTCGATATTAATGATAGCGATAATAACTTTAAGGATCAACTGAAAGCTAAATACAAAATGTTCGTTTAACTTATTGGAAACGTTAGAAAACAACATAGGAACATCGATCGGGTCAGTATTTTGGAATACTCACGCAGAACATAGAGAGGTAGCCTGTGGTTGTCTATGAAGTGGCCACTCAGTGAATGAGCGTGGTTCTCTCTCTGCTGGAGGGGGGATACCGAGAAGGGGTAGGCATGCACATATTGGTTTTCACACGTGGAATCGGGATATGTAGTTTTTTTTTTATCGCGTGGAGATGAAGAACAAATAGCATCTACTGTGTTCTCAAAATCGGTGCGCACCGGTGTTCATGTATAATAAATCAAAGTCCACGTGTTTTTGAAATGTTTTTGAAATGTTGGTTATTCTGACTAGTTTAAATTAATTAGCTAGTCTGTTCGTTTTTCATTATCTGTCTGGCTGTCCCTTAATTTACATTTCAATGATCTGAATATGTCTGAAGTGATGTGGCTAGGCCTATAGGCCTACTGTGAGAGAGTTCATTCCTAGCAGCTGTCAAGAAGATGGACTATTTTCAACTAGGTCATTAATTTATTTCCTGGATTAGGTGAAACGTTGATCAATGATAATCTCCTCCACACTGGTGGATGGTGGTGAACTACATATGAATATACTATATAGCCTAGCCTACTGAATGAAAATAACTATTTCACTTACTGAAAACAAACAGTATAAAACCACATTTTCTGTTAGCCCTACGTAAGCATATGCAAAATGCCATTAATTTATCAGGGTTATATTATTAAGACAGTAAATATACCTGTTCTGGGTATCGTATCATTCGTAGTATACTGTAGCCAGCCATAATACCCATGATGAATATTATTGTTATACAACTTTACAATTTAGTTATTTATTAGACACAGCACAATTTAGTATGGCGCATGAAAGGAATACAAATATTGCTTAAAGGTGACATAAGCAATGCAGGAGAATTTATTTTTAATATTTGAACTCTTCAAAAAAAAAAAAAAAGTGCTCCCTTGGCTTAAAAGCGCCACCCCACATATTGGGAACTAATTGAGAATGCTAGGAGAGTGCTGTGGTGTAATCTGCACCATTTTTTTTTTTTTTTTTACAGAGCCAGAGATATTGGCTTAATTTGGCAAACAGTGAATTATCTTTCAATTGTTTACCACATATTTAAGATGCTTACAGATGGGTATTTAGGCTTGGAGTAGACCATCTACAGTTTTGCCTCCAGTCACAATAAAAATCCCTCAGTTGAGAGGAATGAATTGCACCACACAGACCTGTCTTTTCTCATCAAATGTCTTCAAATCTGAAATCTAAAATAGACAAAAGCTTCCAGTGGGAGTATTCATATCTCATGATCAAGCATCTTTTGTAGTATGACAACAATCCTTTTGTAAGTCACACCACACAGTGCTTTGCCAGTGAACAGGATAGAGAAGTTCCCACCAACTAGGATAGATAAAAGGGTTATCCTGGTTAGAGAAGCAACCTTGCTTTAAGGTTAATTAATTCAAGCCTTTTGGCTAAAGTGGTGTAATGGAGTATAGTATTTAGAAGAATGTGGCCTTATGCAAATCAGTGAAACAAAACAAGTCTTTCTCTGGATGAAATAGCTACAGTAAACTTTCCATGTGAACCAACTAGGCCTAATCAAAACAAGCCTGTCTGTTCTGCATTTTCAAAGGGAAAAGCTACAAAGCTTTCCTTCATATTGTATTGTCTCACGCTGTTATTGCCAACAAAAACTGGTATTGCATCTACCATAAAGCAAGTAACTTAATTCATTGCTTGTCTTTAGATCAGTATATAATAAAAACTACAGTACATTGATTTGCCTAATCAACCTTACTGTGTTTACTGTAAAATAGTAATATTGACTGAGATAATAATACAACAGATGTGGTTAAAATTAAATAGAACTGATATAATAGACCCATCGTAGTAGGAGTTTTAGTTGGTTCAAGTATTATGGAAGACTATAAAGCAAGGAAGGCTCCAAGAACGCAGCATCTCCAGTTTAACACAGGTTATCTGACGAAACAATTCAATACTGCCCACTAGCGCTCAACAAAGCGCGATGTCGTCGCTGACTATTGTTTGCATGAATTGTCCATAGTGACCAGCAGATGGCACTTTATCCACATTTAAACGTAATATGATAGGAAAGCAACCTGCTGTTTTTCAAAATTTCTACCACTATCACGTAGGCCTGCTGGTTTGTTTCTGGTTTTAACCATAATGTCTCTGTTTAACCATAATGTCTCTGTTTGAAGGATTCTTGGTTTCCTATGTTCTAAAAAAACTAACTAATTCACTCATATAGTGTAGGCCTAACATTTTACCAACTTATATGTTCCCCCAATTACTTTTTGTAAGTAGAACAAGAAAGCACCAATACACATTTTGAATATAATATGATTATTTTGTACAATTCAAGTAAATGGTAAATGGACTGCATTTATATAGTGCTTATCTACCTTTCCACTCAAAGCGCTGTACAGGATATCCTCAAATACACCCATTCACACACCGATGGTGTGTAAAAGGTCTATATTTCTATTAGTTTCCAAAAACAATCTATGTTGTATGTAATTTGACAGTAGTAGTATAGTGTGCTATTGTTGTTTCTGGCCTCTTATTTCACCTGAAGGGAAAGAGTGATGTGATCCACATCAATCTCTGTGGCCTTGGGTCCACCCCGTTCCCCTGTCTCCCCCCTGCCTCATCCCACGCGCTTCCTGTCAACCATCACAACTTTATTGACATTACAGGAATCGCTAATGAAACACTGTCTGGGTCTCCGATCACCGAGTCTGCACAAGGAGCTATTAAAGGCATACAATAACTTACATAACCACTAACCCCACTAAACACACACACACTGTAGCCTTTCCTTGCATATAGCCTTGGCAGTGATGCCCGTCACCTGTCTTACATACGGGAAGATCATATAATGAGACATGTTGCATCATGTACATCTGTAACTGGAAGGAGAGCTGCTTCTGGAATAACCAATGAATAGACGCCATTGCAACATAATGCTATAGGATGCGTTACATGTGATTAATGTGTCCCCTCATTTCCATTACTTGCTGTAAATAAGTGAGGAAAACATTCCAATCATCTGGTAGAGCTTCATCAGCTAATGGCTAGGCCTATACAACAGCACTCAAATATATATGAGGACTCTATTGCTTGAACGACAACTACAAGCCATGTGGCCATGTTTTACCTCATTGTGCTTACAAGAAACACACTTTCCTTTTGAATTAGCCAACGACTTTGTGCTTTCTGGGGGGTGGACTTTACTGCGGAACAATCCCTTAGTTACCCATGTATATATGGTCAGAAGAACTACTCTGCAAATAAGTCCACACATTCAGCTTTAGATAGATACTTTATTTGTCCCCGTGGGGAAATTGATTTGCTGCAGAAAATCACAAGGCATCACAGAACATCAGAGACAATAACATATACATACCACACACCTTACAACAGATTAGACTGGTTTTGCCGGACCAGCTGGGCATCCTAAGGAGCTGTCACTGCCCGTTTAAAAAGGTACAGTATTAGCTTGTGGGACAAATTAATATTTGGACCAGTTTTTAGGTAATAGAGGGGAACAACACCGTCGCCCAGATGGTAACATTTTCAAAGAAATAGACAAGCCTCTTATCTCCCACAAAATGCCTTGATCATTCTGTTGTTGTAGATGCACCGCATAGTAGGAAAGGTAACACCAAACAGTTTACTGGCTGTTTTTACTGTTTTCCTGACAGAGTTTTTCTGGGCCTCAATGGCATTTCCAAACCAGCATATGAAACGTGAAATGCAACATTCGCGAGACCAAGCAACAGGTCCTCTGGCCCTCCAAGGAACACCAATGCATATGAATAAAGTCAGTAGAGCGGGTGGTGTAGTAATTGCGTTAAAAAGTGCAAGGGCCTCAAAATAAAGACCTCCCACCCCCCCGTATGTGCTGGTGGATACCCCCTCACTGTGCAGAGCAATCCAAGCAGATTGGGCTACATGCGTATGCTAAAGCACTGACCCCCTGTCCACCCTCACCTCCAAGCAGCCTAGCGGGTAGGCCAGGTCAGCCAATCAGAGCGCACAGCCAGGCTGCTGCATGACAAAGGGGCACTTCCTAATAAATCATGAGGACATTAACAAATATGTACCAGTGCTCTGAAAAGAGCTCAGAAGGCCCCTGCAGTGTGTGCTGATCCTTAACGCTGATTTCACCCTGCATCTTTGATTACCAATAACAGCCACACACCTCATGCCAAGGGCCCCACAATGAGGCTGTCATGGACAAATATCATAGTAGCTTACTATTAAACATTGTTATTGTGTAAAGAGGTAATATTGTATTGTATTATGTATGCACTGTTAAAAAAAGTAAATATTCTAAAAATCTAATTCTACAGCAATTTTAATGAAGATATTAAACAATGAAGAAGAGGTTCTGAAAATACAGTGCACTGTCAATTAATTAATTGTAATTTAATTCAAACATAATTGACTGTAATTTACTGTTGAGCAAGGCAAACTGTTATGAAACTATTGCATCGTAGCAGCCACCACTGTCTACAACAGCATCATGTTGTGGGGTTTCATTTTTCTAGGTTTATTTAGGTTAGGTTAAGTTTAGGTTAGCTAGGTTAGGTTTAATGCTACTTATTTTGTTATTTTTTATTTAGTCAAATGTAAGAACATGTCATTTTAAACAATGCCTCTGTTTTTTTAAACATTGCCTTTGAACTTTGGTGGTATATTTATTTAAGTGTATGTTCTCCCATCAACTGATGTACTACATTCTTTGCCTCTCTGGAGGCTGAGGTGAGAGACCCTGTTTACTGTAAATAGAATGTTGTTTTAAGCCCTCCCTGGTTCCTCTGAATCAAATGGAAATGGCAAATACCTTCAGGGCTGGGACCCCAACATTGTGAGGGCTCTGTCCTCTCAATGTTGAGGGGAAGAGAGGGGCGGTGAGGTGGGTGGCTGCTAAATAGTTTATATTCATCGGTCACAATTGCTTCCATATGAATGGCATAATTGCTGTTGAGAGGCTTAAGGTACCTAGAATATGCAGGGTGTTTTAGCAGAGCCTCTAGGCTAAGGTGATCACCATCAGCTACTAAAACAATGCTCCATCCTCGATATTATGGGACCTTTCCCACTGTGACACCCCCACCCCACCCCTTTACATATTGTATGTATGTGATATCTGTGCATAAATCAGGTCTGATCGCTTACCTGATTGCAGGCTACCTGAATAGAAGAGCTAAAGAGTGAAATAATGTCTTCCTTTGTTCCTCTGTTTAGCAAAGGAAACTATGTTTCTATTCACCGGTGTTGAGGATTGATGTGGTATTCTCATTGACTATTAACTAATGATCTAATCAAATGTAAATAACAAATTAAAGCTAACTACTGTTAGGGGCTAGTGTCATTTATTTTATTATTATTTAAATTGTGCAATACATTTACCAATTACCAATCATTATTGGCAAAACAAATATATGTATATATA
>JAODOY010000013.1:1741380-1770613 GCA_025399855.1 Forbesichthys papilliferus | reverse complement strand
GAGAGAGAGATAGAGAGAGAGAGAGAGAGAGAGAGAGAGAGAGAGAGAGAGAGAGAGAGAGAGAGAGAGAGAGAGAAACATGTTTGTTCTCTGCACTTCCACTTCTTTGACCACCTGTGATGATAATGTCACCTGTCAGGTCTCTCACCACAAGCCGGCCCAGCCACTTACACTGACTAACTACCTAACTAGCTAACAGTGTATGAAGAAACTCCCCCCTCCCCACAAACACACACACACACACACCAATGCTCCAACTCTGCTCCCAGCACCTACACATGTATTAGGACAACAGCAGTCACAATTAGCGACAGTAGCGGTCAGTCGGACTGGGCGCTGTCTTCATTAGCTTCTGTTTTTGGTTTTTCTCACAGGGGATGAATGGACGGTCTAAAATCCAGGTTGAAAGCTAACAGGCCACCGGGGAATAGACACACCTGACTGACAGTGCTCCTTACATCAGGGTGTAATTCTCTCTCACACACACACACACACACACACACACGAGACCCTGATGTGTATAAAGATGTTGCATAAAGAAGTGATATAGTAGTTATAATTATAAAGGATGTCTCTAAGCGCTTTCTGCAATAGGTGTTTACATTTAAGGTAGGTTATTTAGCAAAGGGATTTATTCAAAGTGAATTCTTTATTGCTACATTATGGCTATTTGAACTGCAGTTTGGAAGGTTAGGCATACAACATAAAACTATATATAAGATATATATAAGAAGGATTGGGCATATTTCTAAAGGATGCTTTTACAGATGCCTAAGACCTTTGTCCTGGACCATAGTATGTGATGTCATAACTTACAATTGTCTTAAACCACACTCAGATGCCAATGACCTCAAAGTTAGCTGTGTGAGTTTACTGTTTGTAGACCCTACCCTCTCTGTAAATCAGAGAGCTGTGGCACATTTCTGTACCACTGCCATTTGGTAACAACAGGAATTGCTCAGAGGAGGGTTGTCCCTCATGGGTGCCATTGGCAATCCTGTCTGCCCAGAGCTGCCGCTATACAGGAAAGCGTAATGAGCTAATCTTTTATTCTTCCGCACGTGGTGAAATATGGAGGACGATGATGACGTTGGTGATTATTGGTGATGTCGTCGGCCGGGTGTGTGATTAGGGGAGGGAGGGGCAGTGCGTGCGTGCTTGCGTGAGTGCGTGCGTGTGCATATACAGTAGGGAGGCAGAACGTTATATGGCCCACTCAGATGGGGATGGATGGTCTGTCCTTAGTGCACTGTTTGGATCACCTGGCTAATAGTATTTCAGCTGTTGATTAACTAAGGCTAGATTAACACCGAGCAGTAAACAGGAAGAGCGATTGCTGCAACTGGCCCCGCCTTCTGGATATACTGTATGAAGGTGCAGTAGGTAGGATCCAAGAGCTATGAATTTAGTGTAACTTCTTAGAAATGCCATATACTGTATCTATCAGCGAGTGAAATGCTCACTCAATATCTGCTCTGACCTCTATAAGGTGATTTTGATTTTTTTTTTTAGTCTTAATATAATTTGTCCAGTCAGGGCTTCTTTCTGCTGATTGGCCCAATGAACCTATCCTTGCCTGTCAATGACATGAATACATGTACACAGCTACAACATGCGTGACAGTGCTTTGCCATGGCAGTAAAAATGTACTATTTTGCTCAATAATAGCTTGTAGTTCTCAACTCTCATATAGCCTGGTGTAACCAGGCCCAACATGTACTTTCTGAATAGGGTCTGGACTTTCTGAATAGGGTCTGGACATGCTCCATGTGTTTACAGTCGTTGCCTCCTGCTGGGCCTAGACCTCTGGCTAATTTTGAAACTATTGGACAGAATTGAACCAATCAGCAGTGCTACAACTGTTCTCATCGCCTCATCTAGCTCTACCACCCATCCTGATTGGACCGCCAGCAGGTTGGCTGTGAAAAACGGATTTCCAGACTATAATCTCAGTAGTCGGACAGAGCCAAGATAGCTCTCATATGCTAACAGCAGACATAGTACCAATGTAGTTGTAGTACCAATATTTGTTGATATACAAATAACACAAAAAAGTCCACGACATTTATAATTTGAAATATCAAATAAAATAAAAAAATAATCAAGAATCAAGCAGCAGTCAAGAGCCAGACTAATGAAATCGATGACAGATAGATAGATATAGAGGTAGGTGCAAGACACAAAGACACACGGAGATTGAAGCTCTCTATCTCTGTCAGAGGCTGACCCTCGCTCTTTTCTATGCTGTGTGCTCCCTCTTCCTTTAATTACTGTGTTCATGCTTGACGGCTGCTGACGACTTGATTAATCCTGCCGTGTGCAGTTCCAGTCTCTACCCTGCTGATGTATGAGTCTAAAGCTTATTAACTTACTCATTGTAATCAATGAGGCACTGGGCCCGAACATTGAGAGGACCCAGGAAAATAATCGTGCTGCCCTCGATGCTGGCAGCCGGGGAACAACACAACATACATGATTAGCACCTTTACAGTAATTAAACAATCTACTAGTTTCTACTGAAAAAAACTTTACTGAATTGTTCTGGCATCTTCCGTACCGCAGATTCTTTTTATCTTTAAAACCAATATTAATTGGAAACATCATGTCTAGCATTTTTTATATGTTCCATTATCTTGAGAATGCAAAGCCTCACGTGCGACTCAAGGGAAACCCACCAAAATGTGATCCTCATTCCTCGTGTCAACTTGTGAGCACAGCAGCAAGCATTAACTCTCCAATCTGGTTTAGGCTTAATACCCAAGGGGCCTTCTCATAGCATGCAGTCAGGCGGTGTATTTTTAGCGCACAGAGAGAGTCACATAATCCAATTCCCCAGAGGTGGTCATTCAGATCCACCAGGACCCTCAGAACTGAGTGGCTCATCATTGAAGCTAATTTGACATCCAATGGAAGCAGTCATGCAGTGGCTTTTACACTGTTGAATAGATGTTATGTGAAGCTTCACACTGACAAATAGATGTTATTTGAAGTTGGTATTCCCATATAAATGAATACGCTCATGACTAAAAGAGGAGTGAGATTATGTGACTGTTGGCAGGTGGTCCCAGTCTACAGTATTGATCATGTTTTTATGCTAGGGCTTCAATCTTTTGTGGTAAAAGGTGTTTGTATTGATGCAATGTGGTCACTGATACATACAGTGTAGGCACAGAGAGCTAAAAGGTTTTGTTTGATTCATTTTTCATGTTCAAGAAAACAGATGCTTCCTGCACCGGAGAACTTACATAAAATACGATATCCCTCTAGACCCCAAATCCTTTTCCCCCCGACCCACGAATTGTCCCCCATGTCTGGCACTATTTATTATTATTATTGTTTGATAAGATAAATTAAGCTAAACTAAGGTAAGATAAACTAAACTAGGCTAAACTAAGCTAAGCTAGTGTGCACTGACCTCTGCTTCTCCTTCCCTGCTGACTGGCGTGTTTGTGACCGGTGTGCTTCAAGAGTGTGAGCGGGCTAGTCTTCTGGGAAGAGCCCTTTAAGATGATGTGCACCATTACCGTGACTGGTGCTCGGCTCCATTTCAGAGCCATTGATCTGCTGCTAGAGCTGGAGTATAGCGTAGCAGCGGCAGCTGACTTGGAGCCTCAGATGAGAGGAAGTTGTAGAGGATGATGTAATGGCCGGCACTTGTGCTGTATACCATGCTAAGGTATGAACTGAATAACTCCGACCCCCGGAGTTGATATTACACTGTAAGCTCTACTGCAAACCTAATGATGTTCGATAAAGAGGATGTGCGTATACATTTTACTATCAAATTAGCGCTAGAAAAAACGTGAGAATTGTCAAAACCTAGAGAAAACCACAGCTAAAAAATAACACAAAACATTCCACCTATCAGAGACGAGCGGATATTTCTATCTATAGATGACATGCAGGAGACAATATTGGAAAAACAGTGGCAAAAACTCTAGCAATATAGCAAACCTCTGCACCTTTTCGAATATAAATGTGTGTTTTCAGAAATATGGACTTCCTCTTACCGGTATCCTGACTCTGAGCCATCTTTATTTGACTTCTATTTCCTTGGTCAATAAATGCATTACCAATTAAGCTGTCTCCAGATTTTGCATTAAGTCACAAGTTGTGTTCTTTTTTAAAATGTATTATTGAATATTTAATGGGTTTAACACAAACAAACAAAAACACCAAATCAATTGGTCCAATTCACCAAATATCAAACGTAGGGTATAAAGGTAAAATAACATAGGCTATACGGTAATTGATAAACACACAGACTACAAAAAAACCTCAAACAATAATGATTGTTGCCATTGCTAATGAATTGGTCTAGTGTTACTAGATGAATCAATGCCCATCTGAAGATTGTCTGGGTCAAAGATGAATCTCATGTGTTGGAGATTGTTAAAAAGATAAACAGATCAATATAGCTTCATTTTATAAAACCTGGATAGGTCTGTCTTGGATCTTTTTGGTGTCTGTGTGTGTGTGTGTGTGTGTGTGTGTGTGTGTGTGTGGGGCCCATGGTCCGGTCCGGTCATAGTAACTAGAGCTGTAACACAAGCTTATTTAGCATATGGCATTTTTTACCACGGAGGGGTAAACACAGTGGGGAGGCAAAGGGGACCAGTAAAACACTCGGGCAGATCTCCCTGTGGACGTGGACACACACACACACACAAAGCACAATCTCCAGACCCAATAACAACCTGAGGTCACTGTGGTCAATGCAGCGTTATACAGTATGCTTCTTATTTTCTCCTTTGTACAGATTTCCCCACGCACCGTTTTACGTCTCTCATACATTATACTGTGTTGGCCAGATTTGAGCATGTCAGTGTGTAGCTCTTTCTTTACCTCGTTCCCTGCAGTATATTCTTTTGCTCGCCTATTGCATCCCTATGTGGGTGCCAGTGCATTCTAAAACCTGCATGCGCACATACAAGGATGTTGATATCAGCTGTCAAACCTTAAAGCCTAATGGGGCTTTTTTAAGTGAAAACCTTAACAGATCAATGCACCCCTAGGGGTCCGGTTACACAGTGACCACACGTGAAGGAGAGATCAACGGCACAGAGCACAGCTAGTGAAACAACAGGAGAGCCACACTGGGATTACACAACCAATTCCAGAACCTGAGCATGCTTAAGCATGAGCTATAGTTGTGCCAAGAGGACGTGCTTGAGTACAGATATGTATCTATATGCTATCATCATCAAGATGGCTGCCACCCAGAACAACGTGGATTTGACTATCACATCTGTTTTGGATATTAACATGAATAAAAGTTGATAATTGGCACATTCATATCAGCCATTTTCTAAGGAACGCCAATTAAATCATCAGAAGTAATAGCCAGTGCTGGGAGAACATTAAATAATGAATTACCAACGTAACTGCCAAACATTTAAATGATACACAATGTAAGACTGTTGGCTCGGCTGCGGGCTAATAGGATGCTATCGCTAACAACCCTACAGCATCCAGGCTACGAAACCAGAGTTCCAGGGATTAAAACAGAGAGGCTTTTTGCAGAAAAACTGCTGAAAGAGCACAAAGGAGCGACAGTGGCGGGGTGTTAAGAAGTTAGATGCCGGGAAGCTGAGGTTGAGGTGGCGCTAGGCTAGAGAGGGGCCATAAAGCTCTGTTAGGGTACATTAGGTGGAGGAGAGGGTCATAAGGCTTCATGAATGTTTCAGCAGGACGCGGGGCATTTGTCTTCCAGCTCCTCTGTAAAAGAAACATCATGACTTTGTGGGGAGGAGAAGGAAGGAGGGAGGGGGGGGGGTTGAGGATGTGTGTGTGTGTGGGAAAGGGGGTTTCACCACACACACACACACACACACACACACTTAACTGTGGTGGGACACTCAGGACTGCCCTATGCTCCTCCCCCACAAGCTTCATTCTCATCACTGTCAGCTCTCCCATCAGGTTGAAACATGGCCTATGTGACTTGGCAGGGCAGCTTTAGGACCTTCACGTCTTGCTATCCCGTAACGCTTGGCGCCGTGGCAAAGCATCAGGTGCTTAAAAAGTCAGGCCTGATCCACGTATGGATGCCACACATCGACACATTCAGACCTGTGAGGGTGCTCTCCCCTTTGACCCCTCAGGACCTCTGGGATGTGCCTGGGGTCTCGGCCAGTCATTCTCAATAACAGGGATGGCTGGGCTTGGGAGCAGATATAACCAATTAGCACTGCACGTGTGTGTTAACGCTGACATTGATCTGATAATAGAGCGTAGTTCCTGCGTGAACCAGAAACACACTAACACCACAATGAAAATAGATGAAAGTGAAAATACAAACAAAATAGTCAGACAGTTATGTCTAATTTTATTTCAAACGCAACACCAAGTGTCTTTTCTCGTTGCCTAAAGTTTGCCCTTCATGTTGTTCAGTAGCTGCACAGATGGGTTACTTAGCAGAAGTAGTGATTATTAGAGTGTAACGCTACATTTTCTTTTCAGGTGCAACCGCACGTTGATTCAATTATCGGGTGCATAACCGCTATGAACAGTGAACAGCTCCGGGTACCTGTAATGGATACGGCCAGATAAGGAACCCTACTGATTCGGGAATGTCCTAACATGCCGATAAGGAGTGCTTGTTTTTGTTTAAAGTGAGTGATGGCAATTGATGGATATTTAGCTGACAACAGTATAGCCTCCGTCTGTCCGTCAGTGTGTGTACTGTATGGACGGCACTGACATGTTCATACGATTGTATGTATTCCATGTTCTTGCGCGCGCTGTGTGTGTGTTCTGTAATCAGGGTGGGATAGGTTACATTTTAAATGTAATCCGTTACAGTTACGAGAATAAATTATAATCAGTAACATCATTTTTGGATTACTTACTGTAAATTTAGCAACATAATCTAAATACTTTACATTACTTCACGCCTAAATATTGTTCTTTGAAATGCCATTCAAAGGGTGTGGAAGAGAGAAGAGTTTATTAGCTAATCCAGCTACTTTTTTTTTCTCATTTGACGGTACATTCTCTAATTGCTTCCTTTCTTAAATTTTAACTGTTTATTTTTCTCTATCACACTCTATTCCTTCCCTGCAGACTCGTGTTGTGTGTGTGTGTGTGTGTGTGCGTTGTGTGTTGTGTGTTGTGTGTTTGACTAGGCAGATGAGGGTCCCGGCGTCAGCGTTGAGTGTTGCTTGCTCATCGTAAGTGCTCGTCTAAATGGACAGCTTGGTCAGGATTAGCTAGGCTAACAGCAAACGTCTCAGAGGCAAACTTCTCTCGGGTACATGGATGCGCATGTGGCACGGGTACAGTGTCCATATGTTGTAAATCCCTCCCACGGGAAAGGACACGTGCTGACCTGACATGATTGGCAAGAGAACATGGACATTTTTATACTTTAAGTTTAGAATTTAGCATTTAGCATGCACTTTCTGCCACCACCAGCGCACAGCCCACACATACATCAGTATGAGTATTATAGGAGCAGGTGGAGGTTTAGGCGTTTGGCTCAATGATTGTTACAGAAAAGGTCACTGAACTCAAATGAAGAGACTTTTGACTTGGAGACAGCCTCACGGAAAAATAGGCTCTTTCCCTCCCCACCCGCTCAATAAACACACAGTAAATATTATTACAATTTGACACCGCGACAAGGTGATTCCTCTTTATGAAATCTTACCCTGGATTTCTTTACTAGTTCCAGTAGTCCCTACATATACACATTCCTAAACGTGATACTAAGTCAGCAGGCTTCAGAAAAACCTAGCGTGTTTCTCCTTTGGCTCACAATGTCATGGCAGCATGGGGTCCCCGACCCACAGAGAGACACATTCGCCTGAGAATAGGCCCTGATCGTTGGGGGACTGGGGGACCATAAGGAATCAGACGCCTGGAAGATAGCATGGCCACGACATAACAACACAATGTGGAATGTGTGCGTGTGTGTGTGTGTCAGGATAGAGGGGGGGGAGGGGGGGGCAGTTATAGAAGGCAATCGTGTGTGTGGGAGAAGAAGCAAGACAAGGAGAGAGACTGAAAAAGATGGAAGAGCGCAAGGCACTTCTGTAACTGTAGCTTCTGTTAGCCACCCCGCTGCTAGCATCATCACACGGTGAAATAACAGTGGGGCTCATTATAATATCATTGCGCATAAAGACACACAAATGGCACACCAGGAACCATTGTATGGCATGGCACACGCTGAAAGGAACCCTATTACATTTTGTAACATCCCGAATGACAATGCCTCATGTCAACCTACAAGCAGATTCACTCGCATATTCAGCCTCCAAGGCTCCAGGGTTTAAGTGAGAACAGAGAAGCACTAACGCTAACATTCCCTCTTAAGAAACAATACAGCTAAATTGCAGCTAGTGACAAATTAGGATAGGATAGTTTAGATAGTTTAGATAGTTTAGATAGATAGATAGTTTAGATAGATAGATAGATAGATAGATAGATAGATAGATAGATAGATATTTATGTATTATTTTTTCTATTATTTTTTCTATTATTTTTTCTATTATTTTTCTTTATACATTTGCGAGTGAATAAAATAGAATTTCTCATGGATCATGACAGACAGAGAGACAGACAGATAGACAGCATATAGCTAGATATATGGAAATGTTAACAATGATCTAATTCTAACTTACAGGTATACAGGAGAAGTTTGGTGGGAGGCTGGGTAAGGAAAGGTTGAAGAGTGTTTTGCCCCATGGGAATAGAGTGGAACCCCACACCAGCCCCCACATAGTAGGATAAGACCATCTGCCCACCTCATGCATACACCCAGAACACACACACACACACACACACACACACACAGGACTCAGCAGCAATATGGACAGGCTTTTGCGGGCAGTGTTTGATCTGGTCTTTCTTCCAGCACACAGCAGCACATGAGCTGTTGAGCCTCTATCTGTATCCCAAGAATTACTCACGGTCCCTAGACGATCCCTATAGAAAAGTCAGCTCTTGTCTTAGCTCATGACTTAACATAAGAAGAAACCGTAGAGGAACCTCCTAGTAAAAATGTAGAAGCTGTTTGAGGCGTTTTGTAAATTTAAAGGCACAGGGTTCAAACTGACGTACTGAAATGTAAATAATAAAGCATCTAATGGAGTCATGTCATCCCCCCCCCCCCCCCATCCGTCCCAGGACTTTTTGATATACAGTGTTTATATTTACAGTGATATTATCTGTGAGCACATCTAGTGCATATTTCATTTCACTGTGTGCGTATATGATCTCCTTGTGCACCCTCATCATAAGTGGAGGGAAATTGCTTCTGTCACTCAATTGCGCTGTGGCTTAAGCGGTGTGTGATACAGCGGAGGGATGGCTAGAAAGACAGAGGACAGACAGATGGACAGAGGGTGGTGTGGTTTATGAGTCCACTCAGCTGAGAGCCTGGGGCTTGTCTGGAACGCAGGCTAGCCTTAGCTTGTTTACAACACACGATGCGAACACATGCACGCACACACACACAACAATAACACACACTACACTGACAGCTATTAAGTGATCAATAGAAGCTAATAGATCAGTCCAACCAGCCCACTCAACTGTACAGGCTGCAAGAGAGGAGAGGAGAGGAGGAGAGGAGAGAGGAGAGGAGAGATCTGTACCAAAAAAGGTCATTAAGACCAAGTAAGCATAATGGTATTTGAGTGAGTGTGTGTGTGTGCGGGCGCGTTCGTGCATGTGTGTGTGCGTGCGCGTGTGTGTGTTTGTTTACCTTTTTAAGAAGGTATGTGCATCACTTCCTGTTTATGTGTGTGTGTGTGTGTGGAGGGAAAGCCCAAATAAACATGACTGCAATGCTAATCACTTATTTATTCATGCCATCTTATTCCAATTTAATCACATTGTTGAATCCTACTGCAGCCACATTTATGTGATAGAGCTGAACTTTATATAACGTTTGTGGCTAACTGTCCGATGTTATTTTGGCAAGCGTCGTGACCCCATTACTTTATTCCCCGAGGGGATTAACCTATGTGAGGCTAAGCAATAAAATGCCTGATGCCCCTGTGATGGGAGACTATCATTGATATCACATTAATATTGAGATTAATCTGATGTATAGTTCTCCAGGGGGCCAGTGAAATATCTGAAAGGTTAAGTGTGAAATCAATTGATATAAACAACCTAGATAAAAGATTCTGCCACAAGGGAGGGGCCAAAGCAGCCTATCAGAGAGATAGTATTTAACACGGCTATTTAGCAAGATGGCTAACAGTCTCAGAGGTCTCAGAAAGGGTATCTTGGCTCTTCCTGCACATCCACATTTTACTCATTTAGTTTTTTTTCCTTTGTTTGCCGTTTTTATAACCATACTCCTCCTCCGCCTCTGTTCGAAGGGGAGTGTCTGGTCCCTTCGTTGACACTCAAGGGTTGTATATGTGGGAGGAGCCAGGGAGTGGAGGTTGATCTACACTTGTTCAAGCATCCATATTCCTGCTATTTAAAGGGCTGGAGGAGGCTGTTAAACACTTGGTGAAAGAGTGACCCCTGACCCCGGAGGCTGTCACACATCCGTTAGCAAGGCTAACAAGGGGTAGCTGGATGGACGGGACAAGGACAAGACTATCACTGAATACTTGTCAATGCAGCCGTTTTAAGTAGAGCTTTAAAAAGCATGAACTTAGGCGATGACGTTAACTGATGTTAATTTAACGATAACATGTATATGTTCGTCTTGTCTGAATGTGTGTCAATGTATATGCTTTTTAACCAATAAATAAAAACACGATGGCTCCTCACAATTATTAATTGTTTCAATACTTTTTCTTCTGTTTCTTTGTCTTTTTATTCCATCGTGTTTACTGCCATGTTGTGTCTGCATGCTATTACTGTGAGGCCAGCAGTAGAGGTTAAAGGTCACATAGCGTAGCATGCATGCAGTCAGAAAGGCCATGCCAAAAGAGGCTTTTCAGGTATGCTAGTCAAAACACACACACACACACACACACACACACACACACACACACACGGAGCGATCCCAACATGTCTGCCTGTCTTGCCTCAGAACACACGTGGGACATGTTGTGGCACAGTAAGGGAGGATGTGAGAGAAGCAGATGTCAGTCATGGGGACACCCTTTGTGTCGTTCTCTCCAAGAGACCACCTCATTGAGCACTCTATTGTCATTCATTTGCTGCTATTGGATGTAGTCCTGTTTTAGCAGCTGATAGCTTGGACAAACACTATGCATACTAGTTTAAGCACAATTTTTGTTTTGGCATGAGTTAAACTTTTTTTTTAGGATATGTGAAATCTTGTTTCTCTCGTTACTCTTGTTTGTAAAAAGAATAGAAAAAGAAGAAAAAGAATTGCCTACAATTCTGAGCTAACATATTATTGTGTTTGTTTAAATATAATTATCATGTTCATAACATATTTAAGTATAGGACTATAGGCTATAATGCCACTGATTTGCTTAATAGCCATGTAAGCATGTACTAAATTAATTGACACTAAACAAATAATAATCAAGCCAGAAAGATGTATATCCATGCTCTGTATTTTATTTGACATAATAACAAAGTTTAGTGGCTATCCAGACACATTCTATGTTTTGCAGTTTTATTAAATTGCAGTAGAATTAATGAATCACAGTTTTCGTAAATTACAATTATTTTAGACATAAATCAGCCTACCAAAAATAAGATGGCAGGCAGAGGAAAACATAGTTTGCTTTTAAAGCATTTATAAACGCTGCATCAATATAAAACAATTAATTTATATATTTTATTTACTTTGTTTTTTTTATTATTATTATTATTATTATTAATAATAATCTAAATGACAATATCCTGCACACGTTTTAAGTACAAACATAATTACAAAATAAACGCTTTAAGCCACAAAACAACACATTACAGCCTATGAAAATAAATAAAATAAATAACCCTATACATCACGTACACATATTTTTTTCTTTTGCAGTTTTCGTTTCATTATCGTTTAATGTATTCGAGTTTTTCCTGAACCTGTGAAGTAACCTAGTTCCATGGTCGATATTCACCATTTAAAACTGTTATACCGGTGTAACTAAAGTTCTGTGTTCTCGAAGTGTTTTTTTGTGGATAATTCACATTGTCCACTGGAGGAGACGGGATAATTGTATCTTCCAAATCTGATAGCTCTGTAAAAAAAAAGAAATATATATATATATATATATTTGAATGGAGATATAAAATGTATGTGACATTTATTGAATTTGTAGAATGGACAAAGAACTGTGTACATATCGTCTGAAATATTCCTTAACCAAAAACATGTCTTACTTTTGTGGCTCTTCTTGTGAAATGTCATGTCTGGCTCCTCCTGAAATGAGGCCCCGCAGACGTCGCAGGTAAAAGGCTTGTCCTTGGCGTGCGTCCTGCGGACGTGGCTGTCATGCGCCGCATGAGATGCAAAGGCCTTCCCGCAGTGCTTGCACTTAAACGGGCGCTCTCCGGAGTGCTGGCGAATGTGAGTGCGCAAAATACTGGAAGCCGTGAAAGCCTGAGCAAAACAAGAGAGGACATATTACATTTAGGAATTAGGCAAAACTATTTAGCTTATACTGTATAGAGTAGACAAAAATATGAATGCATATATTAATAGATCATTCTAACTATATTGGTGCTTGATGATCAATGGTGCATTGATATTTCTTCAGTTGATCGCAAGCGTCTGTTTATTTTGATCGTTATTTATACTGTAGCAAGTGAAATTCTGCCATTAACGCATGATTACTTTCGGAATAGTGTGGATTCTTTCTGACTTTGATACTATGGGGTGACACAAACGGCTATTAAAGTGGTGTACAACGAAATAATTGACAAGCTACGCCTTATTGGAAAAAACAAAACATTGGATATAAGTGGGAGGACACGTCGAGAACAACCAACCAAGGAAACTTGATTGTAAATTAAAAGTGGACTCTTGTAGACGTGGGTGGAGTGTAAGCCTACATCTGGCGATAATTACGGTAGTGTCTCCGTGGGGCATGCCCGTGGAGTCAGACAATAATGAGGGGGATAGCATCAAATGCACCATGAAATTAGAAGGCCCTAAATAGGGATTTAGGGCCAAGGGTTTAAGCGACGAAACACCAACGATAATACATTTATGTTTGATAGCTGTGGCATTTTATAGGCTAGATGTATGGAATATAAAAAGCCTACCTTATTACAATAGACACACTTATAGGGGCGCTCTCCAGAGTGTACGCGCATGTGTTTGTTGAGACTGGAAGACTGCGAAAAGCTTTTCCCGCACACCGAGCACTAGAGGATCACATGGAAAAATATAGTATATTAATAGTCGGCATCATAAAAAAAAAATAAAAAAGACTATAGCCTATTGTTTTAAGTCAGACTAAAAATGATATCTGACAAAATATGGAGCTGTTCTTTCAGCACCATCAATACCTCTAAAACGGAGGACAACACATATGTATTTCAAATATTTTAGTTTTAATTTAGTTTCCATTACCTTGTGAGGTCTGTGCTTCTCGTGTACGTGCAATATGTGGATGCGCAGCCTATCTCTCTTCTCGAAGGACCTGTTGCACAGGTGACATGGGAACTTCCGGTCGCCCTGGTCCACGCAGCGCGTGTACTTAAGATGCTTGTCTCTGTAATACTTGTAGGCGAATACCTTCCCGCACCGGTCACACTTGAAGCCTTCCCCGGAATCTGGCAAAATTAAGTGATCGTAACCTATTTAGTGTTGCTTTTAAACAGATTAAACAGTCTTCGTTCTGGTGCAGGAGGTTACAGGCCTTAAACATTTGTTGTTCACCTGTTTGGTTAAATTAAACAATATAATGTATGTCTATTCATGAGAATGACGCAATATATTTTTAAGGTAAACTAGCTAAATATTAACACTTTTTTTTTAGGCCTACAGTGGCTATACCATATGTCCCACCCCATTCAGTAAGATGTCATACCTTCAGTGAAGAATATCGTGTTATTTTCCTCCGTAGAATCTTTCAGCGTGAGTGGGATACCGAGGAACTGGACATAGCAGTCTCCATACCACACCAATAACTCTTGACCGGGCGTGATTTCCTTGCAAGCCTCGTAAAAGATCTGGCCTTGCATCTGCACAGCAATGAGGTTCTGCTCTTCTGGGAACCGGGCACATTTCACAAAAGACATCCAGTTCCCTGACCCTCCTCTCCCGTCCACAAAATGGCTTAATCTACCGTTTTCGAACACCTGGAATCGAAATGTATATAATTATTATTTAATCCAATGTAGATCACGAACTAGCACTATTCTGGTGCCCAAATTACTAAATAAAAAGTATTAAATCCTGTGATATATTGAAGACGGATTATATGTATTACCTCCCACATAAGGGTGTTGTCATCGTATGTTTTAATTTCGCTGGTGTTGACCAATTTTCCCTGGAAAGGGCCGAAGCGGGTGGCTTTAGAAATGCTGCTGTTATCCGTGAATACCCCGTAGTGCGAGAAAAGTCCGCACGTTGTCTGTAGGATTGTTAAACCTGCACGATCAAAAGAAGGCTTAGTGTCAGACATAAATGTTGAGGCTACATTTTCAACTTAATAGGATACTTAATATGCTTAATATACCACTGCAGTCTAATGCAGTATTTCTGGAATTTTAATTGTCGATACAATTTTGAGTATGTTGAAGCGCTAAATGAATACTGTACAGCCCACTGGGATGACAGTTAAACCCCCCTTCCCCCGCTCACAAGCCCACCGCTTTCCTATTTGTAGGGGTCCTTACCTTCTGGAAGTTCAAGTGTTCCCGTGTCAAGTGGTGGTATCTGTCCTTCAGATCCTGTCATAGAAAAATAACACATTTAAAATATGCAAATTCACAACTTGTGAATGAAAATCTACGGTTGATTCATTATAGCTCATTTTTGTCTCACCTTTATTTTCAGGCAGGTCAACTCCTGAGATCGCGTGACCCACACTGCGCTCCTGGCTCCGAGAGTAACCATACAGCACAGTGAACAGGTCGTCCTCACTGAAGTTATACACCCTTGTTTTCTCCGTCGATGTGTCTGAACCACGGAGGCGGAATAAACTTTGCTTGGGCGGCGAGACTGACGAGGCGCTAGATCTCTCGCTCGACGGACTGCTGAAATTCGAAAGTGGTCGGGTGGACGGGATATCCTCATGCTTAGAGTAAATGTTATGTCCAGGGAGCATCTGGTTCATATACGGAATGTTCGAGACATTCAGGATCTGCTCGTGGAGGACCGATGCATGGATTCCGCCGTGATTCAAGAACTGATGCGCGCCACCAGCGAAGTGGAGTGGCATGGAGGCAGATTGGGTGCCCGAAACCAGGCGACCAAGCGACTTGAGTGGGTGGATGAGGCTGTGGGTCCCCGTGAAGACCATGTCCATATAGTGTGGAGCGGGGAGAGGGGCAGGGTAGAAACCAGAGTCCCGGACAGGGCTGCCATTCAGCATGGCGGGATTGTAGCTCTTGTCTTTCGCCGCGGGGATGCTGGCCAGAGACACAGACATCACAATAGGGGGTGCATGTCTTAAGACATGAAGAGACACAGATAGGTAAGTTGTGTTTTATTTTAATACATTGCATCAAACCAAAATTAAAGATTTGACATGAACAAAGTTAGTGCTTCAGAGTCAAATCCTTGCATTGTAATTGGTTAAAATTATAGGCTACTACAACTATTTTTAATCATGTTTTACAAATAGCCTCGTTGGCCCATGGACGACCTTTAATGAAAACCAGTCATAACATGTAACATTTTTCTATTTAAGACGGCAGTCAGCAGTGTATCTGCATGCCGAATTTGCCAAATTTCCAGCTGAGTGGCCACACATCAATTTGCCATCAATGACTTTAAATTAGATGTGTGTTTTAGGAACGTTGTTATAGTCTTCGGGTCATGACACTTTAATTGAACAACTGATTTAGAATACAATGTAAACATTATTTAGGAAGTCTACCAACATATATATACAACCCGTCGCGGTGATTTGAATATAGAGAGAAATATAATTTGAGAGCGTAAAGCCACAAAAAGGTCTAGTCAAATGTGCCAATGAAAATAGGATACTTTTTTGTAAAATATGAAACAATATAGCCTAATAGAAAAACAACATACCTTATAATATTTTTCTCAAATTGAAGTTAGCCTATGTAGGCCTGTATATTTGTTGCAGTGACGAATCCGGTCTTGTGATAGGCTAATCCATATAAAATAAACACCTCGGAATGTTAAAAAACCGGCAGCTCTCGCGGTGCTTGTGAGCATGCTAACTCCAGTATGTCTGTGGTCATCTGAGGCCAGGGGGCTCATCATAATGTATACATTCGCTCTGGAGATGCTCCCAACAGCCTCCTCCTATTGGCCAGAAATCAGTATTTCAAAGAAAGCCCATAGGAACACCTTTTCACCACAGCGAACCCTTCACACCCCCCCCCCCCCCCCCATAATTTTTTCATCACACACGCTTTCCATAAAAGGCTAAAGGCAACGTTTAAGCAAGGTGAAGAGGCCTATATAGGCCTACATGCTAAATAGTCCATTTGCCTACTTTAGACGTCCACACATTGAAAATGTAATTTTATGATTGCAGTTTTAAATAGGTGTTAAAGCAATTGCTGAATTCCGCTAATGATTATATATAACATGCCTAGTCCTAGAGAAAATGGTTCGATATGCATATGATAGCATATAGTCATCAATTCTTATTTACAGTAAATCATCTTAAATCGAACTGTCTGTAAAAAAGTTGTCCTATTCTTAAATATGCTAAAATACACAAAAAGCTTTTTAACATTAAAAAAAAAAAATTATATATATATATAATAAAACGATCGAAGGTCTATATATTGTTCTGCAATATTTCGATGTCACTTTAATATGAAATGGTTTAGGAAATAATCAAGAATCGATTAAACATTGCAATAACAGAATTCTTTATTTACAAGGCAAATAGCATCAGCGAAGCCATATTAGTTCACAACTTGCATAACTGGTTTAACTTCTCTTATCTAACTTTGCATAAAACGCTCACACTAAGGTTACAAATGTCGATGCGGGTGTACAGTGTGATTTTAGTGAACGATGCAGAGAAACTAGTCAGAACGCGCAACAATGGGCTTTCTCCAGAAAGCCCATGTAATATATTACATATTGCTTCATGTCCTCAATTAATTATATTTTCAATACATAGCTCAGCAGACAGTTCCGTGAGTAAAAGACAGTCCTCAAACCAACGACCGATAAATTGAGAATATAGAGTATGTGGCTAAAATTCACCAGCAACTAATATGAGTCGAGCAATGATGCACCCATTCAATATTGTACATGAATCATTATACAAATGTATACAGACAGCTTGATAATGTACAAGAACGCGAATGGACGAAATCTAAGGCATTATGCTAGGTTTTAGCATTTCAAGGTTCTTGCATTTAGCTCTAAGAAATTGGCAGACAATACAAAAAAACAAAACAAAAAAAAAAAAACGACATTTAAAGTTCTCCAAAACCATAGGTAAAGAGAAGTAATATTTATTTTAGTGGGTCCAAGCCTGGATATTTTTGAGGGGCAAAGAATTTATTTGCTCCTGTCTTCATTATAAATGCTAAAAATGCATTGCTACCACATGGCTTTAAGTATTTTCAAAATCTTGACAATCTTTGGAAATTCGCAAAGGGTTGTGATAATTCCTTAAAAATTCTCTAAAATGCTTGTTTTTTTTCCCCTCTCCAAAACGTAGTTTAAAAACAAAACAGCATCTATCAAAAAGTGTGATTTCTTGTACAACAAAAACTTCACTGAGAACCCATACAGCCAAGTTACTGTACTATTGTCCTAAATTTGTATCACTAGAAAGTTTGAAATTCAAACTACAAATGAAAGCCATTGTCACACCTAATCGCCTAAGCAGTGTGATGTAGTTGCACAACACATTGATATATCAACCGGCATGATCAGCTGTAATCATATACGCTGATGCCACCGGTCAGGTGTCTGGGCCTTTCATGACAATACATTCAAATTGCTCCTCCTCATTGCAATTATGCTGTTAGGGCTAAACATGACATCATTATTACATTTCCTCTAACTTGTGGGCCTTAAACTGTACTGTCCAATAGATCGCCTGTACCACAATGATAACCAAGACTGGTATATCTTAGAAATCCAATCAAGAAAAGGGTGAGGAATATTTGGCTTGCTCCAAGTTTTAAAATAGATAATATCAAAAGGTTTCCTTTTGAGGAAAAAAGTACTTTTTGAGGTTTATGAAGATAACTTTGAGGTTGATCTCGTGCAGAAGGTCGACCTGAAACCCTCTCGGGGTAGAGCATGGCATGTCCTCATTGAACACTCGATAGTTAAGCTAACTGCCTGAGGTCATAAAATATGGCTAAGTGTTTGTCAGAGCAGGTCACTCTTAACTGACCTCTGCTATAGTAGAATGGCTGCAGGGAGAGAGAGAGATATGGGGGGGGGGGGGTGGGGGGGTGGGTGTTAGGCAGATTACAGCCCTCAACCACAAACTAGTCCCATCTCCATGCCTAGCCAACGCTGCATAATCAAATAAGGTGTGCGTGTGTGTGTGTGTGTGTGTGTATCTAGACTTGCTTGTTAAAAACTGCAATAAAAAACTAGCTGTGTTTAATACTGCATCCAAACGCAGAGCAAAAAATTCTTTCCTCGGGAGTCTGTACAAATATTACAAACAAAAAAGAAACCAAACAAAAGTAAATCATAAAAAATAAAGATTCTCAAGTAATTGTTATTGCTTGTTTACATCACACCAAAACAGTTTGCACCTAGCAGCTCGTACAAAGCGTTTTTACTCCTGACAACATAGAAAGCACACTTCTGCTGATTTCTTAAAAAGTTATTCTATGGCTGTGTTGAGTCTGTCCTGTTCTTCTTTGAGTGTTGGTTTACTACGCTAAAAGGCAGAGAAGCAAGCAATTATCTGTACACTGTATACACACACAGCATCCCTCCCCGACATCCATAACCAGAACAGACTGCAGACTCAATACACCTGCACTCCCCAGCCCACCCCACACACACACACACACGCACACACAAGTCTGCGTCGTACCAGATTATAAAGGCCTCCCCCGCCTCACTTCTCAAAGAAAACAGGAGCAAGGAGGGAGGACGGGACAACAGTTGGGACCAGACAGGAGAACCGCACCCATGGAAAGGAAGAAAATAAATAGGAAAGAAATACATTTTTTTTGTTATTGGTATTTACACTCTTCTTTAACCCATTTCCAGAACCTTGTTTATAACCCATTATGTAATTGACATCTTTATCTGAAACTACAGGACCAACACATAATCCAGGTTAATAGAAGTGTATTTTACTATGAATACAACCATCAGTTAAAATTATTTAAAAAAGTGCATCTTTCACACTTTTCACCACCGTAGGAATATTTTTTCCTCATTGCCACTAGAATAAAGCATCCTCTAGAATAATTAAAATTAATCTATACAGAAAAATAAAACTTAATTTAATACACTATAAACCTCTTGACTAAATTAGTCTAATGATACAAATTATCATTCCATTCAAACCATTCTTCTGCAGTGTTCTTCAAAATCATTTTTAAAACCATATCTTCATTACACAGCTTTATTCTCACCCATGAGAAAGAAAGAAGGAACAAAAACACAGCATAAAGGCAAAACCAAGTGTCCATTCATAATTAAAAAAAACAGAAATAAAAACAAACATCTGGGAGTCTCTGCTGCCGTTTCAGATCCATGTGTCTGTGTCATTAAAGTGTAAGAGGCCTGCATGGGGAAGGGGACAAAAACCGGGCTCAGTGTAACGCTGTCTTTGAGATGAGATTGCAAATGGCCGCCGTCCACTGAGAGGAATACATTCATCAGAAGGAGGGATTCCACCTGCTGCTGCCCCTCCCCTCCTCCGCCGAGTCCACAGTCCCTCTCTGGGAGGCTTACGGTATGTAAGTCACACTGCGGTGAATGCAGCTGGACGCTCCAGGAGAGGAAGGGCGTTCCCCGGGCCTCCCTCCTGCGCTTCGCCCAGGGCCAAGACGGGAGCCCTCCGAGGGCCAAACAGAAGAGGGGTGCGGGTGGGGGCTCAGAGAGCGCCGTGGGGGAGAAGGGGGGAGGGAAGGATGGGCAAAGCCTGGCTGATTCAAGGGGCCGTCGGTGGGTGGGTGGGTGGGTCGGGTAGTCATGGAGTTCAAAAACAGAAACCGACGCGCTCCTTGGACCGGCTTATCACTGAGATGCCTGGACACGCCACACGGGTCAACAGTATTTCTGTAGACACACACACACACACACACACGGAGCATTAAGAACACCTGAGGGGTCATACAGAGGTCAAAGCCAGGGAAGCCCACATACAGAAACAAGTTAACAATCGGAGACCATGGGGAGAAACACACCATCAGACCTTAAATGAGCCCATGAATCACAGAGCCGCACTAATGGCCAAAGGGTAAATAATTGAAATAATCTAAGTGCCAATATAGTTCTATATGCAGGGAGGGAAAATAAATCAGGTGACAGATATACTAGTAGCGTAATAACAGTCTGAAGTGCAGACAATCAAAACAGCAGCATCTTTGTTTAAATATTCATGACCCTTTATTGGCCTTAAAAGCATTAAGGGGGAAAAACACAAGCATTATATGTAACAAACTAACTATACCGATGAGATGAAAGGAGTAAAAGATTAACTTGATGCTGAATTATGAATTAAGAAGAGATTAAGTGTCAACTGCTTCAATTACGTCATTAGACAGGTGCTGTGCAATTAATCACATTTTTATCGTGATTTCAATTTCGGCTCCAAACAGAAAAAATGTAATTGAAAGAAAACTTATTTCGCACGTGACTTTCTGCAAGGGAACTTTTACTTATTTTGTCTCGTGTTCTGAACAGGCACACGCTCACGTTCATCCCTCGCAGAGGGAAAGTGAAAAATCAACATGAACCTGAAGTATTAAGGACATTCAAAATTCAAGGTGTTTTCACTGTTCCTTTGTTTAACAGGTTTTTTTTTTTTTTGGTACAGTAAATACAACATCTTTCCAAAGTAAATGTGTAATCATATTAAATAATCATGATTACAATATTGACCAAAATAATCATGATTATTTGTTCTATAATCGAGCAGCTATGCTATCATTAAAGTGCAGTTTCACTTGTCTGCCAAAAGAGCAGAATTTGTTGGCTTGTTATGGGTTTGTCTGAACATGACTGTTTGCAGGCAGGACATCTTGTTTGGCACATACAGTATTATGTAATCACTGCTTATATGAGGTTATGGGTCTGGCTCTCTCTCACAAGTGCAAAGTACTGCGAGTTACATCACTGGCCTCAAACTTCACGCCAAGCAGTCAAAACACTGGCTCAAGGAGTTACGTAAACTACTGAGACTAAATTATTCACAAGCAGAACCAATCAATAAGTGTGCGCACGCACACACATCCCTGGTGTGGGATAAAAACCTTGTATTTGCTTAAAGTCAGGTACTTATGTTCTCACTGATAATGAACATTCTTGTATTGTGTTGATCATGCATTATCGATACAAAGTGTTTGAGAAATGTATTTTGCTTACATGGAAGCATATGTAGTGTATGTACATAATACGATTTTATATAGCCATTTGTAGCAAAAAAGAGAAAAGCTTTACATTGTTGTGGGTCCCTTGACACAGCTGTTTTTTAATGTGTAAAGTCCTAAGAGCTTCATTTTTCAACACCAAAGTGGGTTTGGAAACAACCTCCCTAAAAAAAGGGCTAGACTAATGTCTCTTAATAACTGCCCAACGCTAATGTTGCCGGCCGCACGGCACCTATCGCTCCTGAGCTTTAAGGCCCTCATAGGTGCAGCCAGGGATTCTGGAGAAAGACTGTTGATTCTTGAACTTCATCAAAACATCTCTCCCTTTAACACCATAAGATAGATAGATAAGAGATTCGCTGTGACAAAGTGTGCATTGGTGTACAATCACTTACCACACTTTTATAAATCGGAATATATCAAATTATATATTATATTATTATTTATAAAAAGTTTCTACAAATGGCAACCAATAACTTTATTACAATCAATATGCCAGTAAAACCGTTTTTTGGGGGAGTAAGTTGGCAAATAGGTGGCACACTTTTTCACATGTCAAATAAACAGGGAATTGTTTAGAACATTGTTAGGCAGACATTTAACATAGGGTTCACACCATAAACCAAATGAAACATTCCCTGACTAAAAATGTAAATTTCCATGACCTATAAGGAACGTAGAAACAGGCCACGTCTGTGTAAAAAGTGAGTGGCTCTCCCGTTAACACAGACATGGTTCTGGTGGGTGGGTCGCACGGCAACAATAAACAAACTGAAAATGACTATTTTTGATATTTTGCGAGTAGGTACTACACGCATGTAAACATTCAGACCAATATTTTCAACATTTTTTGAGACATTTTAATAATACCATGTCCAGGAATATCTTGCTTAATGGAAACTAAAATGTAAACACACTGCCAAAAAAAAAAAAAAAAGGTTTCTAATATTCCACAAATTTACTAAAAAAAGAAAAAAAAAATCCCTGACTTGTCACTGAATTCTCATGATATTCTCAAAATTCCATGAGCGGTGGGAACCCTGTTAACAGCGTCGTCAAGACACGTACACATACCTGCTCCTGTCCCATGGCGGGGATGCCGGGAGACGGCCCTGAAGACATGGAGGTAACACCCATCTGGCCCAGGGCTCCCATGCCACCAGTCGCCATGTTGTTGAGGCTCATGCCGTTGTACATGCTGCCGCTGCTGCCCTGCTGGCTGAACTGGGGCGATGCCTGCTGCTGCTGCTGCTGCTGCTGCTGCTGCTGCTGCTGCGAGAACACGCTGGGGAAGACATGGGGCAGAGGAATAAGGTCTGTAGGGGCCGCTGTTCATTGGGTTTGCACAAACGATACCGCTGTACGTTATTAGCCAAGCGTGTTTCAACATCTGAGTGGGTGCAACGCTATTGTCCCCACTTGGCTGTGGAGCAGTAGAGTAGAAACCACAGATACATCCTAGTATCATATATTGTTAAACAATATACACACAATGCTCGTCACTAATATACACCCAAATTTACAACAGCAATGTTTACCAGGTGTGGTTGAATGGTCACATTACCTTTGACTATGATGAGAGTTTAACGTTAGCTGGGTCTTTGCGAATGGAATCTTTCTGATTGACCTTTTCGGGTTACCTGTTTACATGGGATGTCACCTAATCGAGTCTGGTGTTTACATGCGCTGTCGCAGCTTAGCGGAATTGATGTTAAACACGCACACATAGCAAATGGTAAAACCGACTAGCTTAGTCGTAGGTACGTCGGGGAGTGAGGCTATTTGTTTGACTGGGGAAATGTACGGCTAAGTCACCGCACTAACTCCCATTCACTAATTTGCCCAGGTTGCAGATGATTTGTCCAGACTTTGTACCGTTCTTATAATACACCCATTGCACAGTGGCTGTGCAGAATAGTTTACAGGTAGAATCACACAAAACGTAAGGTGGGGCATGCCATGAGAAGTAATCAGGTTTAACCGTTTACATTGTAGAAGTATTACTTCAATCGGATAATGGAACGGGTTATACTACCTCTCTATATCGGAATAAATATTTTGATCAGGTTGGCCGTTTCTCTCTGGCGTTTATGTGGAGAATTTTCTTTCAGGTTGGGCTTTTAAGCAGATCGGAATAATAGGGTCCATGTGAACGCAGCTAGTGTGATGGCTGAGGGCATGAAAGGGTTTGTGAGTGTCCACAGCGTGGACCAATGGGATGCTTATGCTCCTTTGAGATGTGTGAGGGACCACATACTGGTGTCCACATACTGGTGTTTAATGTGGAGGTGTCCAACCGTGCAACACCTCTGTGCATTACTCAGTAACCAACCCACCTGCCGCCACCTGAGAGAAGAACAGTGATGACAGACAATGCAGAATCTTTACCTGTTGCCCTGCGGCCAGCCGTTCATGTCTGGCGATCCTTGGAATGCAGCGCTGCTCTGGCCCTGCTGTATCATGGGGGACTGAGCGTGTGCCATGCGAGGGGACAACATAGGGCTTTGGGGTGCTCCGGGACCCCCGAACCCTCCGTCGGCTTGCTGGCTCATACCTGTAGCAAGAAAGGCGCCCGACACAGGTTTTGAACCAGGCGGAGTTTAGAGGGACACAGCAGTTCACCAGAGGTCCTCAACTGGGTTGAGAAGGCTATTATTTAATATTTAAATCAAAGCAATATTTACATTACATTATCACGAAACATCCCCCCCAAAAATATGGCGCCGGTTTATATGTTAATCAGTATTGTATTATTAATAATATTATGTATTCATCATCTTGGGCTGGCTATGGGCAAGTTCTGAACAATGTGTTATTGTGGTTCAAGAAACAGAAAAGGAAAAGCGTCATTCAGCACAATGTACACACAGAACACATGCAATGGGCAGACATTACCAGGGTCGACTATTGACGAGCCATTCTACTTGATCGTCTGCAACGGCTCGTTTTGGTGTTAGCGCCGGCCCTCGTTTACGCACGTGCAAATTAGTAACGTGAGCAGGCAAGGAACTGAGGGAGTGAGGGAGCGAGGAGCCAAGGGTGGAGAGGAAAGGAATGTAGGCCCGTCAAGACCGGCGGCGCTAAGCCAACTCACCGCTCGGCGGTGACCAGTCGGCGTGGTGTTACGTAACTCAGGAGGATGGTGTTGAGTGCAGTGGATGTGAGCACGTTAAATACCGCGCGCTGGCACCGTCATGCTGACGTCGCGCGGCGGATTAATTAGCGCCGAGCCCCCATCACAGAGGGATGTAACGTGTCAACAGACAAAACTACACGTAAACAAGCGTCTCTGCAGGGTGCCGGTAGGATGCTTTGAGGCAACCTGGTGTTATCTTGGCGCCCCCTAGTGGACGAAACAATGAGCATCTATTAAATAACCAAGGAAGGACACCGACTGACCAGAGGCGATCACGCGCATGTGACTGGCCGTCAAGTCACATGTTACGATTTATACGTGTTATGCTTCAGAACGCACGCACACACAAGGGGGCGGGGCTGCGGGGAAGAGCAGTACCTGAGTTGGGAAACTGAAAGGCACTGTGCTGCATTTGGGGGCTGAGTACGGCCCCATACTGGCCGCCCATCATGTTTGAGTTTCCCATCATCATCTGGGAGGAGGAGGTGGAGGAGGAGGAGGAGGAAGAAGTGCCATGCAGGTGGAGCTGGGGGTTTGGGGGGAGAGAGGGCAGGCCGGGGGAGAGAGGGGAGGAGAAGGGGCTGGTAGGGGGAGGTGGCGAGGCCAGGCCTGTACTGGTACCGTAGCTGGGCGGGTAGGGGAACTGCTGGGGGTTGCCCTGGGGGACCCGGGCGCTACTCATGCCCCCGGCGGGGGCCGCCATGTTGGGCGGCAGGCTGAGGCCCTGAGCCCGCATAGCCATGGAGCGCTGCTGCTGCTGCAGCTGCTGGGCCTGCTGCTGCTGCTGGGCCTGCTGCTGCTGCTGGGCCTGCTGCTGGGCCTGCTGCTGCAGCTGGGCCTGCTGCTGACGCTGCCTCAGGTGGTTGCTAAGCAACTCACGCTGCCGCTGGGCCAGCATCTGGGCGTTGATGGTCCCCTGGAGAAGACACACACACATCAAATGTCAAACTCCCTGACTGGCACAACATCTGTGCACCAGTGTGAAAGCAGGCATGGCAACAATAAAGTGAACATGCATGTGGTGATCATGTGATTTTGTTGAGGCACTAATACCACTGCCAGTAACATTGTGATGAATGGTAACTCAAACATGCTGCAAATGAAGGGGGACTGCAGATTAAAACTCTGTTGCAATGCATTAAACTGAACTAAACACATTTAAGTAAATAAAACTATACGTGGTCCATTACAAACAAATACATTAAATACATACTGAATAAAACATTCGTAATATTATATATAATAATGCAGTTAGCAAACATCATAACGTGCCTCAACACCAACTCATGTCGAAAGCTACATTCATCTGCACTGAAAATAACCTGAGCATGGCATAACCCAAAACTACATTTGGACTCGGAAGGGTTGTCGACTGGAGTGATCGACAATACTGGCCAGGTCTATAGGGAGCAAATCCTCACAAGCACATGTTGCTTGCCATTTAGCATTCCCTTTCGTTGTGGCAATGTGTCCATAACAAATGTATTTACTACAATTAGACACCAACTTCAAACAGTTTTTGTTGACTAAAACAAATAAGAAGAACCAAATTCACAGTAGCACATTTGACATCGAAGTGTCAGAATTGCTGCTGTAGCAGGTGTCCACTGGACAGACACAACTTACAAACCATATGTATTATTACATGGGCGACGTACCTGGTTTGGAGCGCTGGCTCTTAGAGGTAGATTAACATTTGACACACCGCTCATCTGCGTCATCATTGGTTGTCGATTCTGGTGGCACATGGGGTGGGGGGGTGGGGTGGTGGGTTAGAGGATAGATATTTGACAATCACAGCAAGCACATTCAACAGTAAACACAAAAGACATTTCTCTTTTATACAACCCCAATAGTCAAAATCAACTAACCCGTTCCGGTTTATCTAGGGCTTCTGCAATAACGGTTGTTAAGCATTTCTTGCACATGCGGCTATTGGCCAGCAGATGGCGCATGGACCCATTGTATCCAAGACATCCCTTTATGTGTGTCAAAAAAACACAACTCCAAGGCTAATTACTAGCCCCCCCCCCCTCCAATCTGCATGTACAATCACATACCTATTGATCAACCTCATATAGGTCACACGCACCAGAGAAAGAACAGCAGAAATCAATACGACGACAACATGACTTCCAGCAGTGTGAAGGAGATATAGACACAGATTATATTGGTGTGCACCTGCTGGGACTGCAGCCGGTGTTGGAGCTGCAGCCGCAGCGTGTTGGGCTGGCTGGGGACGACCGCAGCGGGCCGTAGCCCGGGCCGGGGCTGCATCCTCAGCATGGGGTAGCCGGGCCTGGGGCCCATCTGGCCGGCCATGGCGTGGAAGGCTGGGTCCTGCATTGGCCCGCCGGAGTAGCCCCTCTGACCCATGTGGGCGGCTGGGTGGCCGAACTGCTGCACGAACATGGGCTTCTGCTCCAGCATCATGGAGGGGTCCTGCTGGAAGTGCTCCTGCTCCACTGTCTGGCCCTGGGACACACGGCACAAGTAAACAAACGTAGAAATGTGGACACGCGTAAAAAACAAGAGACATTCACAGTGCCGGAACAAGGACACAGCGGGCAAACGTTTCTGGTTTCACAATAACCCTGGGACATTTAATAATAAGGAAAAGATTACATCGACACATGGGAATGAAGGAGGGGGACGATTGGACGAGGAGAAACAATAAACGGGGCCTACACCGTAATATTTGCCATACGGTCTCGTCAAGGATTATGTAAGGTTATTACAATGTGATTAGCCATCGTTATGACAACGGTGTTAGCTAACAATGGGGTTCCTGAAGAGGATCAGGGAGCATGGGAGAGGGGGGGTCTCTCACCTGTCTTACTATGGCTGGGATGCCAAGGGCCCGGTCGATCTCCTCCAGCCCGTCAAAGTCCTTCAGCACGGTGTACAGCTGGGACAGCAGGGCTCCCTCGTCCACCCCTGCCCCGTCTAGGGAGTTGCCCCCGGGGCCACACAGCAGTTCCTCCTGGGATGCTGGGTACACTGACCTGGAGACGGAGGGGAGAGGGAGGGGGAGAAGATTAGAACACATTACATGTCCTCGATTTGTGACCTCAATAGAGTTTTAGTGCATAAGCAAGCTGGTGCTTACAGCAGCCGGTTAACCCACAATTATATGACCTGAAGGGAGCTATTAGGCAGGGGAGATGAGATGTGCAGTAAAGTTTGGCACGTAAAAAGGCATGTTTGACGTTTATCTTCCCAATGAAATGTCATTCCACCCGATGCAGTTACATTACAATCCATTTCAGAATCATGATGCGCGCCTTTGAAATCTACCCTACAACTAGTACAGTGTTGATTCACAGGTGTAGATTTTTGAGGCTGCGATAACACAATGGAGTGTACAACTCCAAAAAACTCCAAAAAATTCTACCACAAAACGATGGTTACGTATGTAACTACGGTTCTATGAATTTCGGATGACCGCCAGGGCTTGGCAGTCACTCGGACTACTCGCGAGAAGATGGCCAAGAGGTCACTTCCTGGGTGACCGTGCCTTTAGTACCGGAGTACCGGGCGGAGGGCACACCTCACCCAGGTTACAGGTGACCTTGTTGATAGAAACACTCGACCTGCACATAAGTGTGATGAACATCCAGGTGCTCAACGCACCACCTCTGGTGGTCAGTAGAAAATAAAGATAAGAGCATTTATATTGATATGGATATGGACCAAATATCTCAATATTTTTGGGCTGAATGGTGATACAAGATACATCTCGATATTTTGTTTGTGGGTTAAATACTTAGTTGTCAGAAATAAGTGAGGAAATGCCTTACAGCCTTTGTTAATAATAAAGTGCAAACACATGGTAGCTCTACCTGTTAACGAACAGTTGATCAAAATGTTAATAAATAATGACATACCGGTAAACATAAAATAAAAGTAAAATCTCCATACTTAACATGATAACAATGACAACAATGTTTGACTGTGTAAGTACACAGCTTTGGAAATGTAAATGAAACATTTTAATAGTAATCAACTGCACAAACATGGGAACATTTTAATACTCGAACCACATGTGTCTACACTTCAGGCATCGCCAAACTTCGCGTCGTCATCAAAACAAAGACGACGTGTAAAAGGCTGGCTGTGATTTAGCAACTGAGGTGCCGCTACAATACCTTTATAAAACATTAAAAATAAACATAGGCTATGTACAACTCTAAGAATACCTCTTTAGAACACAAACACCAAATGTTTGTGTTCATATCAAGGTTATAATAGTTTTGCATTTTTCATTCGTTTTTATTTTTATTTTGTTTTGACAAATTCAGTTTAGTTTTTAAAGTTGGTTTGGTAGTTTAGTTTCTATTTTTTCTTAGTTTTAGTTTAGTTTTTATTAGTTTATTGTTAGTTTTTAGTCTGTAAAATGGGTTATTTATCAAGGTCAGAATAAAGTGTGGGAGCCAAAACTTCCAACGCACACTATTGCTTGTAATATACATAAATAATATAATGTGAATTTGTGCTTCTGACACAGGGTGTTTTTGT